>CAJOBZ010000029.1:2932500-3035000 GCA_905332375.1 Pieris macdunnoughi | reverse complement strand
TGAGCTTCCTGGTCACATTATTACGCGTATTTCCTCGACAATTTATATAAATGTTCAAGAGGGGCAGGTCAAGATGTCTGGACGAATAAATAATAAAGCGCGACCCGTGTATAGTTGGCCCGTTTGACGTAACATATTGCTATTTCTGTATCAAGAAACTGTGTGGCCATTTAAGTATTCAGTTTTTATTGTATTTATTCCATTTATTAAATACTATTTGCACTAGTGTCATTTGTTACCTATATATGAATAAGTTTTTATTTTGAATTTTTATCCTGTTGGTAAGGTTTGGAATGAGCCCTTATATGACTTATTGCTCTGTAATCTACGGGGTCTATCTATTTTTGATTGATGTCAAGTATGGAAACGTTTCGAAACGAACAAAAACCAAATTAAAACTAGTAGCAAATATTTGTTTCTTTGGCTATTTCTAACTTGAGCGCAAAGGACTGATCATCTACTTCTGGACCAAACTATTTGTCGGGCGTTTGTAAAAGATAGCTGCTATTGTTGGTTATTGGACTAGATGTATATCTACTAGAGTCACACAGTATTTTATAATTTATGGATGGCGTCAAGTGGAATTAACATCTTTTCTGTTGACGTTCATACGTGTACTTGGTTCCTTATATGAATAAAGTTATTTTGAGTTTTTGTCATTGATAATTTGTGTCCTAGAAAAAGCTATTAATGGAAACTACTTGGTGATAACTTCGTGGAATAAATTCTATCGGAGATAAAGTGTGATACAGGTATCGTTATGCACAATATAACATTATCTTTCTTAAAAATAATATTACCGTGGATTTTTTCCTTATCTCAATATTCTCTGTTTAAAGTAAGTTATTATGGAATTGTTTTAAGGTTCGTAATATATATGAGCAGTGTTGGCCTAGTGGCTTCAGCGTGCGACTCGCATCCCTGAGGTCGTAGGTTCGATCCCCAGCTGTGCACCAATGGAATTTCTATGTGCGCATCTAACATACGCTCGAACGGTGAAGGAAAACATCGTGAGGAAACCGACACCCAAAAAGTTGACGGCGTGTGTCAGGCACAGGAGGCTGATCACCTACTTGCCTATTAGATTGAAAAATGATCATGGAACAGATTCAGAAATCTGAGGCCCAGACCTAAAAGAGCCACTGATTTTTTTTTAATTTTAATATATACAGTCAAACCTGGATAAGCGAGAGTTCAAGGGAGAACAATCTCATTCTCGCTTATAGAGGTTTCTTACTAACCCGAGTTTCTCGCTAATGCAGGGACATGGGTAGCGTTTCTCTCTTATAGAGGTAAGGAGGAGCAAGTACGAATGTAGTAAATATGTAATATTATAAAATTATGTGCATAATGTGCACAAAATATTATGTACATATATATTTTATTTAATTTAGAACTAATTTACACTTAAAAAAACCGTCAGTTTCGTTTGGGTTTCTGTTTTTGTATTTTGAATGTTTATCTCTAACTCATAAATTTTGTCGAATATTGCTTGATCAACAACCGCCGCGCGCGTTTTCAAAGTAGGTACTGATGGGGACCGTCTCCAACGCATTTAAAGTACATAATATAAATAAAGCCCGACTGTCGCTTATAGAGGTAAAGATAAGTAGCAGTCTCACTTACGGAGGTGCATGAGGGAAAAACGACTCTCTCTTACAGAGGTTTTGGGAGCTTAAAATGACGGGTCCCGGTTATTACTCTCACTTATAGAGTTTTCTCACTTATCCAGTTCTCACTTACCCAGGTTTGACTGTATATACAAGAGATTTGATAAATGGATGTGATATATTTATATTTACCTCGTTCGCTGCATTAATCAACCTGAACACACTTAAACTACTGTTCAACCCAAATCCTTTATAACCTAAGTTTAATTACCTATTATATACCCCAAATACACGTATATGCCAAATTAGACTCTATACCTTAGCGATAGGGTGCTAATTCGAAAAGCAAGACACAACCTTCATTCGTTGATTGATGAGAGGTGTGACTAAGTGATTTTCACTAATATCTTGTTCAAACAAAGTTAGTTTATTGATATTTTGCGTTATTGAAGTTTGGTGTTTGTATGAAGTTTGGAACTTTGAATGTTCATGGATTACCTGCCATAAAATTAAAATTGAGGACACCTTTATTCAAGACTTTAAGAGTTTTTTGAATTTAACTTTAACCAATCATTATTTTAATATTATTTTTATTTTAAGTATGGTTTGACGCACACAACTATTTTGTGGCTCCAGTGGCTAGTAGAAGTATTTCAGTACCAATTCAATTTAGCGGCCTTCCAGAAAATCCAGCGAAACAGGAAAATAAATCCGTAAGCCTACATTACTAACGTCACAGGAGTCTGTTGGAGGTGGTTACCGCTTTATTATAAATGCAGTGTCAGCTAGTTTGCTCGTCCTATTAAAAAACAGACTACCAGGAAACCTTTGCAATTTATGTATGTATATTGGACAACCTTTTTACTGTGGGGTGCTGCTGCAGAGGTTCAATCCATATTTGTGCTGCAGAAGCGGGCTGTTCGGGGTATTTGTTGTGTTTTTCCGAGGGAGTCGGTACGAAATAAGTTTAAGGAATTAAATATTATGACACTATCTGGTCAATATATTCTTGAAGCCTTGTTGTATGTCCAAAAAAATATAAACGATTTTAAAACAAATGGTGACTTTCACCAGTATAATACGCGAAATAGAACTAATTTGAGTGTACGACCAACCAGGCTCCAAAAGATAAACCACTCCTTATATGGAAATTGTATTCGTTTTTACAACAAACTCCCAAGCGAAATTAGAGAATTATCACTAAATAAATTCAAAGCCCTCGTTAAACGGCAATTAATCAACAAAGCGTTTTATAATTTTGAGGACTACTTAAATGATCCTAATCCTTGGGATTGATTTGCTCCAGTTCAAACAATTTGTATGACAATACTTGGCGATTAAAAAAAATGGCGGAAAGTTTCTTGCCAGTTCTTCTTACCCGCTCTACGCCCTTGACTTGCGAACTGGTAGTAAATGTAAATTTACGATGAATTCCAAAGTGTACTTGGTTACCCACTTGAATAAAGATATTTTGAGTTTGAGTTTGAACCTTGTTTTGACATTTCCGTCAGCTTATGCTCTCTTTATTACACCAGTATAAAACAAAAGAGGCAGAGAATAGATAGATAATTATATAAGTCAATAAATTACCGGCCTTATTATATGGTGTAATGGCCTTTACAAGCATCTTGTAACACGGAATGCTTGACCATTAAATATTTTATGAGTACCACTAAGTTAATTGCCAGTTCTTCTCGCCTTACGCCCTTGACATGGCAGTAAATTCAAATTTCGAAACATCTGAGACTTTTTGATGTTCATAATATTATGAATTGTATTATATACAAAATAATGTTTTTTAGCCAAGAATCCTGCTATTTCTTATAATGTGTTTTATCCTCACAAATTCTATTTCAACGACGTATCTGCTTCACTGAGTCCGCGGGCATCTATGATTATATTCATAAGCGAATGGTGTGCCGGTCTTTAACAAAAACCTATTATTTTGCGCTTTACCTAATAGCGTAAGTCGAATTCATTCAAAATTGGCACATATATACAATTATTCACTATAATACGATAAATTAATGTACAAAAAATATAAAAATACAAAATTTTAGACGACCGTGACAGGACTCGAACCTGCAATCTTCGGATCCGAAGTCCGACGCCTTATCCATTAGGCCACACGGTCTACATGAGGTTTCTGAAATTACCGGTATACATTCTATCTTGAGTTAACTTGGATTATAAAGTCTATATAATTTATATCGCACAGAAAGAAGGCTTCTATAAACTCTGCAGTACCAAAGGCTGAACTAGTTAAACGATGTAGCACCAACCACTCTTAACTACCAGAAAATATAGGTTAAAATCCCTTTTCCTAAAACTCATACTAAGGTCAGATATAATAATTTAATATCGATAAAATTAGGTTACGAAACATCTCTCGTACATGGAACTCCTATCCTAAGCAAACAAAACTCTATTGAATCAAACGGTTCCAATATAGATTTCAATATTATCTGTATATTGGGACGACACGTCTCGGCTTTATGGTATGTATATAATAAAGTCTTTATTGGCTATGAAGTAGTATATAGGATGGATAAAGAATTTAAATAAGTAAATAAGATATGCTAAGCTATGCTAAGCAATATAATAGAAATTTTATGTAAAAATTATTTTAAATTTTTAATACCCATGTATAGTACTTTGAAAGCCTTATAAGGTGGTGTGATCTGTAACTTCTGGGTAGGTGGGTAAATAGTTTGATCACAATGCAGGAGTTGTTTTTTGTATACAGCGTGGTACCCTATGCTGGGCCCACCACACCTGTGTTGGATCTTTTGTCAGATACTATGTCTATTGTATCTAAGTATGCGCGTTTTCCGCTAAAAAAACTCCCTTTGTCGCTACTCCCCTCTTTGAAGACACTCTCCTTAAAGCCTCAGCTAGCATCGGAATACTGGGCGTTGACATATCGAATAACGTTCAGTTTCGCGGTCATCTGGAAGGAAAGGCTAAATTAGCCTCCAAAAAGCTTGGTGTGCTCAGCAAGGCGAGACGGTACTTCACTCCGGGCCACCGCTTGCAACTATATAAAGCGCAAATTCGGCCCCATATGGAGTACTGCTCTCACCTCTGGGCGGGAGCTCCCCAGTACCAGCTCCTTCCACTTGACCGTATTCAACGAAGAGCGGTTCGAATCGTCGACGACCAGTCACTTTCCGTGCGGCTTGATCCCTTGGCGCTGCGTAGAGATGTGGGATCTCTCTGCATCTTCTACCGCATTTACCATGGAGAGTGTTCAGAGGAGTTGTTCGGTCTAATACCTGCAGCTGAGTTTCATCATCGGACGTCAAGGCAAAATACAAAATACCATCCGTATCACCTCGACGTCCGTCGTTCCACAACAGAGCGTTTTCTAAGGCAGTTTTTGCCGCGCACCACCACTATGTGGAACCAGCTGCCCACAGAAGTATTTCCGAACCAATTCGACTTAGGGTCCTTCAAGAAAAGAGCGTACCAATTCTTGAAAGGCCGGCAACGCACTTGCGAGCTGGCATTGTGAGTGTCCATGGACGGCGGTATCACTTAACATCAGGTGAGCCTCCTGCCCGTTTGCCTCCTATCACATAAAAAAAAAAATATTGTATATATTATGTTTTAAATAAATTTGGGTGCAAGTGAACACATATATATATATATTATATATATATATATATATAATTATTTAACCCTTTTAGGTAAAATATACCACCACTGGTAGGATACATAATTCAAATGGGCGTGGCTTTTTGATCGTAGATTACTGTTTTATTAGCAAACTTTACATCTTTATATAGGACACTAAGCCTCTTATCGGATTAGCTTTTACTGGAGTAGTTCACTCTTAAATGTATTATTAGCTACTCAGAAGTTTTAACTCTATGTGTTGTAACACAATTTTGTTGTGTAGTTATTTTTAAGCAAAGATAACTAAGTGCTAGATTTAGGGGAGGGCAATCGGGGTTACAGGGGCCTCCACAAAAGAGAGACAATAGAGACTTCGCAAATATTTTTTTTAATTCTTTAATTTTTGAATTCCGACTAGTAAATTTTTTTCTTTTGATATATTCTTATATACTTGTTTAATACTAAAGAATCTACTTGGTTGCACAATAAAATATCATTATTATTACCAACTTGTTTTAATGATCATTCCACACAAAGGTCGCCCATATTTTTAAGAATTAGTTTTCAATATCAATATAATGTGATGCATACAAACAGACACAAATTATTAATTTATTAAGTTTGTACGGACTTGGTACGGATACGACGAGCGATATATATGTCCAATTCATTTATTCTGAATAAATTACTTCTGGGAAGGTGAGTAAATAGTTTGATCACCATGGAGTAGCTGTTTTTTGTATACCCTTGGCAGATACGCATGTATTTCTTTGTACAACTGATTTTCACCTCATACAATAAAAATATAATGATATTTCTTTACAGAAAATACTGTTTTTTGCACGTTATTATTTATGTCTATCAAATATATACAGAAAGCGTCTAAATTATAACTTAGTCGAGAAATGAATCCAGTACAGTTTAAGCAATAAGCGACAAAGGCAATATGAGTTTTGTTTTTATAATTTGTATGAGATATTCGCGAACAGCTCTGAATGAAGATGCAGATTTCAAATCATCATAACTCGACTCAAGTAAGATCAAAACTTGAAAGTTCGATCCAAGTCGTTAAGCTGTTAAGTTTAATTAACATGCTGCACAGTATTCAACTTTGAGAATTTAGTAATCAAAGACTAACAGATATTTACTTTGTTGTTCGATATTCTAGTTTATATCTTTCTGGGTTATATGATAATCTTGCCTTCAAAACCAGGAATGGAGTTTTCTTTTCAACTTTTGTTATTACTATTCTTTTTTCGATTATTTATTGTACACATTTTAAATCAGATATTAGGGTTCATTGCGGTTTTACAATAAAAATATTTTTTTATTAATTAACGCAATATATATTAAGTAATAAAATGTTAAGAGAAATCTGTCTGAAAAGGCACGTGTCAGTGACAGGTATGTCTGGCAAAACATATATAAAACCGTCGACTATCTGAGGTTCAGAACTGTTGGGCCTTGGATGTCTATAGGTGATAATGAAATAATTAGGACAGTCACAAATTTTTTAAGAAGCTTGATAAATGACTTTTTCTATATTAACTAGAACCCCGTTAATCACTTTTCCGAGTTCAGCGTTTTTCCAGAGAAAGTTTTTCCGATGCGGGCGGTATGGACAGCAGCGTTGAATTTACAAAAATATATTTTTACATTTTGATACAACTTTTCTCATACTTTCTTAAAGTTTATTTCTCACACACAATTCACATTGTATATTACTACTATTTCCTCTCTTAGTAATACAAGGGCCGAACTCTATTTTTTGGGAGAGTGAGATTTATAATCTATATATATATAATGAAAATGGTCTTCGTTTGAGGCTCCTTCACGCCTAAACCACTGATCGTATCGACATGAAACAACCACCATTCGATGCGAAATTTTTCCTAGATGGTTTATGGCTATTTATTTATTAAATTCCTTCCTACGTTCCTTCATTTTTTTATTGCTGTTTTACTTTTATGAAAATTTATCCATACGGACTTCACCGCGGAAACATTCGGGGAGGCTTCCTAGAACCTCTAAACGTCAACATCTGTTAAAAACTCGATTTTCGAAATATTTCAATTTTCTTAGCGGGAAGTTAAAAAGAAGAATAATAAAAATATGAAAAAAAATAAAATAATGAAACATAAAATTTATTTTAATTCGTCCAGCAAAGCGGGCGCGAAACGGCTAGTGATTAATAAAGGAAGAAAAAAGACAATATTTGCGAGTCTCATCCTTGAAGTCATAGGTTCGATACTCGGCTGTGCACCAATAGACTTTCTTTCTATGTGCGCATTTAACATTCGCTTGAACGGTGAAGAAAACATCGCGAGGAAACCTTGCCTTGCCTTTCACCCAAAAAGTCGACGGCGTGCGGCAGCCATAGGAGGCTGATCACCTAATTGACTATTAGATTAACAAATGATCATAAAGAAGATACAGAAATCTGAGGCTCAGACCTAAAAAGGATGTTGCGCCACTGATTTATTTATTTTTTTAAACATATTTCCGCCTCTCTCGCACATACCAGCCCCGATCTTACTGCTACAACCCTTAAAAACACAGATGAGTTTCGTACAACCGTTTAGAATTCTAAAGAACAATTCGTATTTGATTCGATATGTTATACAAAATGTAGTTAATATGTATGTCGCTTATGTAATAGATTCCTTAATGCCAAAAACTGTGTTACAATTAATTCCTGACCGATACTGAATAATTTTTGTTGTATTGTTTGTACTAAATGGGGCATACATAAATTATTTTCGAATTACACCTTTGTATTACTGATGATGCGTAATGAAAGTAAAGCGTAGTTGTAATTTAAGGTTAAGATTCTAAGTCGAGACTTAGGTTTAGTTGAGAGACATTAGTGTTACACGTTCGAAGTCCGGTCTAAGTCGAGTCGCGGCTAAGCCAAGTTTGCATAATCGTATTTAAAAACATTGTTTTTGTCAATCTTAGATTACAGCGTATGCAGTAAGTTTCAAAGCCATATAAAAACTTAATAAATCCTTCGAAATTTTATATCACGAAAATTGTGTTTTAATTAAATTTTCTTAATTTATTTAGCGTAGTTAATTTGAGGGATGCCAAACCGTAATAACGTTTTAAGTGCCAGAAAGTAAAATTTTCAGGAGATACAAAAATCATTTTTAATGGAAAAAAGAAAGAGCATAGAAATAAAAAAAGAATGTATAATATAATCAAATTATCATTTATCTAATATAAATAGAAATAAGTGAGAATACACAATAAAAAGTAAATATTGAAGTGAACCAGGAGAAGATATACTATAGGCAAACGTATCTGCCTCATTATCAGTGTAAAAAATAGAAAAATATCACGTTTTAATTTGTGTTATCTTGACTTCGATTTCGGTGACTTTTCGTTTTGACTAAAACAATTAAAAGTGCGTGTACAAATCAAGTGATTGCATCAAGTGCAAGTGACTTATAATAAGGATCAGTCAATTTTTGTTGATATTACTACAAAAAGAAGAAAAAACCATGACTTTGTATCTGTGATTTATGTGGTACTGTGTACGTCACTCTTTGTAAATCACTAAGAAAGAAACTGTTCAAGTAATGTCAACTCGTCATACAGTACCTCGGCGTCGCAGATAAGCTGTGTTCGGAATCGAACATTTCTATCGGCCTAAGTTCAAACCTATATACGGATTTTGAAAGATCAATTATTTTTAATTTTTTTTTATAAATTTATATAGATATCTAATTTATTTCTATACATACATATATATAGAAAACTAACAAAAAAATAATAAAAAAAATAAAAATAATAATAATAAAAACATTAAAAAAACAAAATGTCTGCAATCTGGGAGTAATAGAATGAGTGCCTCAAAGAAAAAGTTAACTCAGAGGTACTTCATCCAAGCCTGCTCAACAAAGACCTAGATCGTCTTCATAGGAAGTTTAAAGGATACAGACTCGAAGAATTTATCTTCGATATCCACCGTTTATGACTGTGACCCAACAATAAATGATGATACCAACAAAGTTTCTCCCCCTCCTTCCTGGCAAAGAGTCCCAACAGACCGCTATCCCAAAAGAAAAAGACTATCAAACAGTCCACCGCGTAGTCAAATACCGCCTAACCAAAAATCACAAGTAACAATTAGTACTTCAAACAGATATAATCTATTACCTGTAGATCTAACCGAGAAGGAAAGAGACGACTCGTCCACTAACGCCAAAAAAATTTACAAACCACCGCCTATAATCTTATATGGGATAGAAGATATATCTAAATTAACAGAACTTATAAACAAGACGATACCCCACGAAAGCTACTCATATAAAGTTATTAATAGAGATCAGCTAAGAGTTATAGCGCAGTCAACTGAAACATATAAAAACTTGATAGAACTTATCCGCAGCAATGGCCTTATTGGTCACACATTCACTCAGAAGCAGAACAAATGCTACAGGATTGTTATAAAAAACCATTATACCACCCCTCCATCAGCTATAATAGAAGAAATTGAAAAAACAGGAAACATGGTACGCGGTGAAATAGTTTACGCCATATCTAGAAAAAATAAGAAGCCCTTAAATATGTTCTTTGTAAACGTAGAACCCAGTATCAATAACCCTGAAATAAAAAATATACAATATATTTACCACACTAGAGTTACAATAGAAGATCCAAGAAAGTCTACCGAAATAGCCCAATGTACCAGATGCCAACAATATGGTCACACTAAGAATAATTGTATGCGTCCCTATAGGTGCGTTAAATGTGCACAAGGGCATAAAACTACAGATTGCCCAAAAAGGATAAAAACACACCAGCTATTGTACTCTTTGCTTTGGTGAACATCCAGCTAATTATAAAGGCTCCAGTGTATAAGGAGATCCGTGCTCGAAAAATGGCTAACTCAGGAAAAGGAAAAGTCCCTGTAGATAAGAAGCCTACCAATACATTTGAAGCCCAAATAGGTGACTTCCCTCCATTAAAACCCTCCAGGTATAATAGACTACAATCCTCAAATAACCAGGATAATAACAATTCGTACATACCGGAAAATGGGCCTAGCCCAGCAAACACTCGTAGCTGGAATCGAAATATAGAGAATAGACAAACTCAGCCAACGAGCTCTTTAGAGCAAATCATAATAAAACAGTCAGAAAAGATTGACATCCTCATCCAACAAATAGGGACTCTTATGAGTCTACTAACGACAGTAATAGCTCAACAGCAAAAATGAAATTCCTACGTATCGCGACATGGAACATAAATGGCTTACTCCCAAATAAGCAAGAAGTCGAGGTTTTTATAAATCACAATAAGATAGATATTTTACTGGTCACTGAAACCATATGATTGACCAAAGAATAATAAAAATGAAAGGATAAATGTATACTATGCTAATCATCCAGATGGTACATCTCATGCTGGGGCAGCTGTTATAATTAAGGAAAACATTAGACATCATATCCTGCCACCATTCAAACATGCGCACATACAAGCCGCTATAATAGCTGTAGATGACTGGAGGGATACTCAATGGGCTGAGTTACTGTCCACCTAGACACCGGATAGATGAGCATATGTATAATGACTTTCCATACGCTCGGCTGCAAATACATTGTAGGAGGAGACTGGAACTCTAAGCACACGTTCTGGGGCTCACGACTAACAACAACAAAGGCCGGGAGCTGAAAAAGTCTATGATAGTAATAACCTTAGTGTAATATCAACAGGTGAACCAACCCATTGGCCAAAGACCGAAAAAAATGCCAGATCTTATCGACTTCTTCATCACTAAAGGGATATCTGGGCTCTACACTAAAGTCCAATCGTGTCTAGATGGCTCCTCAGACCACACACCAGTTATCTGCACACTAAGCACAACAGTTATTTACAAAGAACACGGAGATTTATACAACCGTAAAACTGACTGGGAAGCCTTTCGAGAATACATTGAAGATAATGCTAACCTACGCATACCCCTTAAAAGTGAAAATGACATAGACGACAAGCTTGGCAAGTTACTAATCTCATACAAAAGCAGCATGGCTATCGACCCCATATATAGAACCTAAAACACAAAGTCAGGACATACCGTTGGAAATAAAATATCTTATTGCTGCGAAGAGAAGACTAAGACGACAATGGCATACCAGCAGGAATGGCAAGATAAAAAAGCGTTGAATAAAGCCCAAAAAGATTTAAAAGAACTACTCAAAGAAAATGAAAATCGTAATTGCAAGATAAACTACAGACATTGTCGCCATATAAAGCTGACGATTATTCACTCTGGAAGATGACGAAATCATTAAAAAGGCCAAAAGAACACATGCCCCCTTTAAGACAAGCTAATCGCGAATGGGCACAAAAACCACAGGATAAAGCGGAGCTGTTTGCCAACTTTCTAACGGATGTATTTACACCTAACGAACCGGACATAATGCAAACCGAAGACGAATTTGATGAAATCATAATAGTATCAGCAAATGTCTTTACCATAAAACTTGTTAAACCGTCAGAATTCAAAAAAACTATTAATAATTTAAAACAAAAAAAAGCACCCGGTTTCGATCTTATTACCGAGAAGTACTTAAAGAACTACCGAAAAAAGGTATCGTTCTGTTAACAATCCTCTTTAAGCAAAGACTAAATATTTCCCAAAACTTGGAAGGTGTCCATTATAAAATGTTCCAAAACCTGGAAAACCTCAACAGAATTTCATCATAAGGCCTATTAGTCTTCTCCCCTTGCTATCAAAAGTATTTGAGAAACTAGTCATTATTCGCCTTCAACCAGTACTCAAAGAACAAGAAGTAATACCTGACCACCAATTTGGTTTCGTGCACAACATGGAACAATGGAACAAATACATCGTGTTACTCATACAATACGGCAAGCCCTAGAAAGAAAAGAGTATTTTCAGAGTATTTCTCGATATACAGCAGGCTTTTGATCGCGTATGGCTAAGGGCCTCCTGTTAAGCTAAAGTTGAACCTACAAAACTGCCTACCTTCTCCTAAAGTCTTATTTGCAAAACCGTATTCCGGGTCAAATGTGAGGATTATCTATCATCAATCTGCCAAATAGAAGCAGGAGTGCCTCAGGGCTCAGTCTGGGTCCATCCTTTATACAATCTTTAAGCCGAATACCAGTTACGGACGATGTTGTCATTGCAACCTATGAGACGACACTGCAATCCTTTCCTGCAATAAAAATCCTAACGAAGCATCCGCAAAACTACAAAAATGCCTGGACAAAATAGGATTATGTTAAAGAAGTGGAGATACGGGCAAGCCCAGCGAAATCAGTTATGTTAGTTCAAGAAGAAAGAGTGTCACCGGTGACTCTGAGGGAGCTGTTTTGCCAAACGGATAAGCGAAATATTTGGAGCACCTGGACAGACGCCTGACTTGGCAAGACCATATAAAAGCCAAGAAGGAGAGATTGGTAGGCTTCGTAGCATGAACTGGTATTAGGTAGAATGCGGCACTCAGTTTGGACAATAAACTCCTCATTATAAAACTGTAATTAACCAATTGGTTCTATGGGATAAGTCTGGGGTCAGCAGCTAATATCGAACCTGAGCGCTACAAAACAAAACACTGCGAAATGAGCGGGCGCTGTGGTTAAACGAAATATGAAGTCCATAAATATTTGGGAATTGCCACTGTCGAGGAAGAATTAAGATCAACCGCATACAATGAGACTTAGCAACAGTGAACCCCTAGTTCGGGCTCTTGGAAATGACGGAAGTTCTACCGGCTAAAAGGGCGAAACTTGCCGCAATCTGACAGTTTAAAAATTACGGAGGAGTAAAAATTATTGGATTTGTTCCCTAGAACCTTTCCTAAAAATCTGAAGCCAAGAGGCTATTGCAATAGAAAGATTAAAAAAAAAAAAAAAAAAACATTTATCTACATATATATAAAAATGAAACCCGTTTTCCGTTGTCACGACATAACATGAAAACGGCTTGACCGATTTGGCTGATTTTTTTTAATAATATTCCTTGAAGTACGAGGATGGTTCTTACGGAGAGAAAAATTAAATAAAATTGAGTGAAAAAGTCTAAAAACAACACTTTTCTATATTCCCATACAAAATATTCGTAATAATTCTTAAAAGTCAATTTGAACTTTAATACCATATCATAAAGTTCAAATGTTAGTGGAGGGGATCCGGGAAGGTAAATTTTTATTTTTTGACATAATGTATTTGTTGTCTTATCAACTTTCTTTTTTTTATCTTACTACCTAGACCGGTGTCCCGAATAGCAGAATAAGCATTTAAAAAAATAAAGAATCGACTGTTAGGCGGTACGATGTTCGCCAGGCCAGCTAGTTATTAATAATTTAACACAACTTTTGTGCTCTGTCAAAACAAAGAAATAATATTACTTACTTTTTAAAAAACATAAAAGAACAAAACGTTTTAAGTACCAAGTACCAAGTATTACTTGGTTTTTATAAAACAATTTGCTATCTAAGGCTAAATACGGCAACATCTTTCTTTTTCTCGGCAGATACAGGTGTCTCATTTAAAGAATCAGTCATTATTATTATCTGTATTTTTGATAACATGTCCATTTTGTGGCGCCAGATTCACTCTAGTCTAGTTCATCCGCTTTCCATCAGTTGGCGTAAACCTACAACTCCCCTTACATACGGAATAGTTATGTACTATTTATATATAAAACTTCCACATAAAGCGCTCTGTCTTGATCGAAGTGCAGACGGGAGCGGCGAAGTAAAGAAATGTAAAAATCTTCTATGTAACTAGATACATTTTTCATATTATTAATATTCTTTTAAATATTCTATACTAAAAAAAACAGTGGCACTACAACCTGTTTAGGTCTTGGCCTCAGATTTCTGAATCTGTTTTATGATCATATTCAAATCTTATAGGCAAGTAGATCAGCCTCCAGTGCCTGACACACGCCGTCGACTTTTTGGGTCTAAGACATTTCAGTTTCCTCACGATGTTTTCCTTCACCATTCGAGTAAATGTTAAATGCGCACATAGAAAGAAAGTCCATTGGTGCACAGCTGGGGTTCGAACCTATACGACCTTAGGTATGAGAGTCGCACGCTGAAGCCACTAGGCCAACAATGCTGCTGCCAGATATTGTAGATCCTAATAATAAAAATCACCTCATACAAATAAAGCAATCCACGATTATTGGATTTTTTACAATAATCTTCAGGAAACACTGTATTGGTGAAGAGCGTTTAAAAATCACTTTAGTTGTTTTTGAGATTATCGCGTACAGATAGATGCGGCGTAGGATTTAATTTTCTAACGTTTTTATTGGTTCCTAAAGATTTTATTACTGTCCTGGATGTCAGATTTAATTTTTTCCTTTTATAACTGTCTGGGGAATATGACAGGCCATTTGGATAATTGGCCATAAAATGTGAGTGAGAAATTTATTAAATAAATATTTTTATTGACTTTAAAACTGCGAAAGCCGGGTTTTAGTATTTGCTGTTTGGATTATAAAAACAATATGTAGCAAAAGATGATATTTATTTAACATAAAAGATAAATACAGTTTTACATTTAAAACATTTCAACACGTTTCGTGTGATCCAGCGAAATACACAGAAATGCAACAGTTTACAAATCGACCGATCGCTTGTTTGCACTGCTAATTGGTGAAGTCTCGTTACGAAAGAACTTTTCAATGCCTAGTGTTGACGTATCGCAGATTGTTTAGACCAGTAGGACTAATACATTTATTACTAAGCAGCCTGTTGATTCGCACGACTGGATTATTTTAATATTTTGAAAATATGCATGATCTAGTTTTGAGTTTATATCTTTTAAAAATAAAAGCTCTTTCTAATATAAGTACAAAAAATCTATCAATGCACTGCAAATAAATTCTTGTAAAGTTTCCTGAGATACCGTTCAGGATATTTGATATATTATATATAAGCTAATCCATAAGAAGACGGCTGCTTGTTGCACTTAGCCCCAAACCTTTCAGCATGAGGACTTCTTTTTCTTAACTAATACGTCGTGCGTCAATTCAAACACTTTTGTTCTAAATTTAAATATACTTAGGTAATCACATTGGTAACTGTGTAGATAACCGGTAAAAATTGATAAAAGATACAAGGTTAAAATCTTTACAAAAATTGTACTCTTCTTTTGTAGAAAAAACGACACGACCAATAGAAAAAAGGTATTTGATAAATTGAGTTTTATTATAACGCATTATCTAGTTAAATAAAGTTTATTTAAATATCACAAAAATACTAAAATGTTGACTTTAGCTACCTTCAGGGTGTCGGTTTTTTTGTGACGGTGTACGCATCGTAAAAATTTAGTTTCAAATTTACTTCAACTTCAAAAATACAAACCTATACTTTTTGGTGTCGAAAGTCCTTATAACGGGTTTGGTTCCTTAAACATATGAACATTCACAAAAAAAATAGTTCAACTGTCTTCAATGATCTGTGTTCAAATAATAATCTTCTTGACGCCCGTGAAATATTCCACTCAATTATTCTTTCACAGCATCTCCTGAATATTTTAACACTAAGGGTTGAAAACTGTGCGAAAATGGATTCTACAGTTGACTTTGAAGCTTATAATTATAAAGTGAATTATTGTTCAGTCGTGTAAAGTCTTAAACATTTTATTGCAATATCAGTGTTAGCCTAGGCGATTCTCTGGTCGTATATACGAGTCACAGCAACGTATCAATAAATATTCCTACTATTACTATTGATACTTGCTAAAAAGAAAAATAGCGTCTGAAACCAGTTCGTTTAGTACTCGTTTAGAATCAACTAGGTACAGAAGATAATCAAATAAATATAAATATATCGAGACTTATACAAAGGCTGCCGTCCCAAATGCGATTGAAACTAGACTATAAAATAAAATGGTCTGTAATCGAGTATAATAGTGATTACATTAAGCTTATTTTATTATATTTAATAGTACATGAAGGGAGTGAAGGTCTCCTCCAAATTCTTTCACAATTATAAGTCTGACTGACTAAAGCAGCAGACAAAAACTGGACTGGACTTTATCGGAGATCAATCAGGTGAATCTGGTTGAAAGCCAGGGAATCTATTACTCAAAGGCGGTCAGGGGATTACGGGGCCATAAAAACCAATAAAAGATATGTTTTACTAATACATTTTCAACTTTACCTGAATCATTTATTATTTCTTTGGGAAACAAAAACTCTTAGATATGCATCCAACAATGAAACGCTCAGCCGATCACTATTTATCATATATTATACTAAATTAATAGAAAAAACAAAGCTTAAAAAACAAAAGTATGTCTAAGGTATAAATAAAAATCGGCAGAAATAAATAACGTAAACATATTTTATGAAATAATTATTTCTAGAAAATTAAATGTCTGTACAAAAAATTCCTGAATTCCCGAATTCCTGAGCCAAAACTTGGTAAACCTTAGAATATTCAATTTCACTCCGCGCCGAATCCAGCAAACTATAGATTTGAATTGGCTCCAACTTTGTGGACTTCCGCAAACTTAGAAACTTTTCAATTGCATGATGAGAACCATTGTGAACATTTACAAAATTAAAAATATAATAGTCAGCGTACCTAATATATATTTAAAAAAAACGTACATTCTAAAAAATATACATTCTAAAGTGTTAATCGACATTATTTCTGATTTGCATCTATGGGCCGAAGAAGTTTCATACTTCAAATAGGCAAGTCAATAAAAAATAAACAGTAGCTCTATAACCTTTGGACTTCGCCTCACATTTATGCCTGAAACACGCTGTCGACTTTCTAGGCTTAGTGCCAGTTTTCTCACGATGTAATCCTTAACTGTACTAGCGAGTGTTAAATGCGAACATAGACAGAAAAGTCCAGTAATGCATGTCTGGGTGCGAACTTACGGCCTCAGGGATGAAAGGCGCATGCTTAAGTAAGATCAAGGTGTAAGCGGAAACGGCGGTAAGTTGGAGAGCACGAACTCATAGTTCGTGATTATTCTCGTTTCTGAATGTCAACCTAGTAAGTGTCATTTGCTCACATAGAAAGAAAAAAATCATCAGTCGCTGAGCCTGACTGTCACACGTTTTTTAACCTATTATTATTACTACACTCACTTTGTGTCTGATGTATAATATGTATGTGTTTAACGATAATTTAAAATGAATGAAAACAAAGTTTTATATTATTTTGGTCATTCACTTTATGAAATGTTAACAAATTCATCATTCAAAACGAGGCGGGTTGTGCAATCAGATAAAGAATGCATTCCTTTATATGTCGAAATTCACATTCATAACAAAACAATAAGAATAATGGTGTCTGTACAGTGAATATATGAAATGTTTATTTTACTTTTATAATAACAATAAATGTAACATATTACTCTACTCAGTTTACTTACTTTAAGACTTAGAGTAGAACGTCGCACGTTTAAATGTATGACATCTAGGATATCGATTCGACTCAATTACGATTTGTGCGCATGGCTAATAGTCAAACAGCACGTTTTGGAGGCCTGGGCCTACCATAAGCAGATGAATGCACAGATATCAACTAGTTTATGCAGTTTCATGTCGATATTGAACTACTATGAACGGCTTAAAACTGCACGCGGCTGATGACAAAATAAGCTGTGAGCTTAACGTATGGACGGAGTATGCATGAACGAATCGATATTTAATCCATGAATTTCGGTGCTTAGAAGTTTCTAACAGATTTAATGCGATATTGTTTATTAAATGAACAAAGATAAACACCTGCAGCACCAGAAGGTTTGCAAGTGCTTTGCCGGCCTGGGAGATTTAAGATTTATACTAATTATAGCTTAATAATTAATATTCAAAATATCAGATCTATCAAAGCAATGTTAAAATATTCCTTTCAAGATAAAAATAAATAACTCATGCTCTTGTATATATACGAGTACATGTCAGAGCAATGGCGCTGGTGTCAGCTGCCACAGATTACATGTCAGAGCTCGAAAATTAAAGACGTCAATACCTTATCAGTTTTCAACCGTTATATTTGTGGCTTATTCGATTTGCCAATATTGCTAGATCTACAAATTTATGACTATTTGATAGTCTACAGTAATAGTAATTTCATAGTCATTATTATTAAAAGTCTGCCAATGTCAAACTGTCAGCTGCCAATGTCATTATGTCATGGAGTATAATTAACAACATCAATGTCAAATTAGTTGAAACTCGTTAATTATTTGAGTTGCCAATGTTGCTAGATCTATAAAAATTAACCACTATTCAATGGTCGATAATGATAGTGATTTTTATTAAAAGTAATTTATCCCGCGGTCCTGTTTTTGTTAAAATTCACTTTGTGGTTTCTAGCCATTGTTCAAAGTTAAAGTCAAAAATCATTTATTCCTATAGGTAACACAATGTACACTTATGAACGTCAAAAATGAAATATACATTAAATGCTTCTAATTTTACATTTACTGCCAGTTCTCAAATCAAGGGTGTAGAACGGAAGAGAAGAACTGGCAATAAACTCTCCGTTTTTTGTTTTACACAACGTGTATAAGGAGCTGCAACTATTACAACATGTTCCACATGACATTTTAAGTAATTAATATTTAATAAATAATAACATAAATTAAAAACAAAGACTTGTCCTCTATCAGCATGAGGCATGGTGAAATAGGAGCACGCACTTACATTCTCGTGGGAACAACACGCAAATACATAGTCGAAATAACTAACATCACCACATACACGAATTCAAGTACGACCAGTCACCACAAGTAGCACCAGTTCACGAGTATGACGCATGGCCAGCCATCGGCCTCCTCGCCATATTTTAGGGAGAGAGATAACCCGACGCATGGACGCCACCACAAGCAATGACATTTAAGTGAGCATGACGATCCTTGAAACGTGAACATAAGAAAATAATAATTATTATACTGAAATAATTTGATACCACATGGGTCACGGTTTATTCCCACTTTACATTAAGTTCAGGTTCACATTTGCTGTTTTGTCAACAATCGGTTCCTGTCTCTGTCATCCTGTCGTTCGACAATTTTCATATCAGTCATTGTCAGCTGCTTGATTTTACTCCTTCCTTTCTCCACGCGTAATCCTTGACCTTCCTGCGCCATTATTTAGGCGCTGTCCTCGTTCCTTCCTGTCATTAATCTATCTTACTCTCACTCCGTGATACATATTAAATATATCCATTATCCATTTGAATACAAATATAATATAACAGTTAGGTTATGTTTTTTTATACATGTATCTTTACTATGAAATCATGGTACATTAAGATCTAGCCTAACTTAAGACTAATGAGTAATTTAAGTCTAACCTAATTTACTAATAGGGATTTTTATCATAAGGAAGTGTCCAATAACTCTTACAGTCTCTATTAACGTGAAGACACTCTGTGCTTGTGTTCTATTTTTCACTCGCTGTAGCACTTAATAAATATTAATAAAGAAATAAACTAACATGCAATAACACTAATTCACTAGTTCAAATGGTTTTAAAATTGAATTAATATTTTTTACACATGAGGAACAATCAACCGAAATCTTTGTAAGTAAGTGATCACTTTTGCCCATGGCCATATAATATTATATATCAGATACAGTAAGCAGAGCAAAAATTTCCCGATGGATTTTGGATAGAAACGCAATTTAATTTATCTCAACGTTTTAACCTACGCTTTATATCGTTCTCAAAAGTTTTAATATTTCATTTAATTTGAAAAATGTAGTGCAAAGTTATAAGTTTAGTGTTGAGAAATGTTAAAAGTTTTATAAATATTTTCTTAGTTGTAACGTTTTCTATATTCGAGAATGTTCCCGGAGACAGTACAAGATGTCTGGACCTTGTTAGTTGTTATCGAGATAAAGGTTTGAAGGAGAGCTTTATCATGCCAAGTGTAGAGGCACCATCGTTTACGAATACATATTTATATATTTTGTGATTATTATTTGGTCATTGTTTTCTTTTCTAGAATCATAATGTAATATGTCTCAATATCGACTCCATAATAAGTAATATTTTACCGAATACATAATCAGTAATATTTAACACTTGAGTAAAAAAATGTATTAAATTCTATGAAATACGGTTGATGTTACAATATATATTTATTTATAGATAGCTTCTTATTATTATATTATATATCCTAGTGACTTGATCCCTTGGCGTAGAGATGTGGGTTTTCTCTGCATCTTTTACCGCATTTACCATGGAGAGTGTTCAGAGGAATTGTTCGGATTTATACCTGCAGCTAAGTTTCATCAGTCAGGCCAGAATACGAAACTATCTGCCAACTGAAGTATGTCCGCATGACTTAGGTTTCTTCAAGAAAAGATCGTACCAATTATTAAAAGGCCGGCAACGCACACATACGATCCTTCCAATGTGAGTGTCAATTTAGTCAAGACACGAGAAGAAAAATACTGACGCGTGTGTATTCAGAATAAGAAAATACCATCTTCATTTATGTTTAATAGAGTTCAGTGAAAAGAGGTCACGAAAACATTCTCAAGGTATTTATTCCATACAGTCATGTTTGGAAAGAAGTTCAATAAGGGGGGGGCGTTGGGGGGGGGGGGGGGGGGGGGGGGGGGGGTAATTTTGGTTGAAATAAATGCCGGGGGTAAAAAAAAAACTAAACTTTAGTTCTCCAAACGCAGCGTGTAAAAAACCATAAAAATCAACGGCGTTAAATGTTGTAAGTAGCGTTAAGTTTTTATGGGAGGTGCATGACCTCAAAAAATGCTTGTTTTTGGTCTTGTTTAAAATAATATATACGGGGTCACGGTATCTATATTCATGTCAACAAACCAGTATTCGATCGGGGTTTTCTGATTCTAATGGCAGGAAAGTAGAAAAGCAAAACTACCTACGGCCGGTTTGTCCAACATGATCAGAATGAAAAAAAACTACCACATTCACTCGCGTGTTCGTGTACTTTCCTAGATTCTTTGATACCTCTTCAACAATTATCTTACTTTTAATTAAAACCGTACAAAATTCCGTTCGTTGGAGTGGGTTTCTCATACATTTTGTAAATTTCTCATACATTATCTTGTGAATGTATGTTTCTCCTCTGTTTTGTTTTTAATTGTTATATTTGTTGATTATCTACAATATTTGGGGTCACAATATTTTTTTTACTTATATACCCACATACTGTACTTAGCATTTAGTATATAAGTAAATAACATAATTAATATAACTTAACAGTACTAGAATAATCTTGAAATGAAAATACGTTTCTCTAACAGGTAAAAATACCGATGATTTGAAGATATACTCACCCTGTGTCGTTATTTCTTTGTAATACCGTTAATCCGACAACGGTGGGGTTTTCTCGTATATTGTTCATTTCTTATTATTTTAACTATTCTTTTGTATTTTATATTGTTGTAGAAATTGACATTACAATTTTTAACTCATGTTTTATCGTATTTTTAGGATGTTGGAACGAAGTTCCTTATCGCGCGTTGTGAAAGGGGGCTAGACGGAAAAAATTCTTACGAAAAGTTGTCACGACACTTTTTTGCTATTTGCTATTGTAATACACCGGTTCTCGTCCGATCACCGAAGTTAAGCAACGTCGGGCGAGGTCAGTACTTAGATGGGTGACCGCCTGAGAACTCCTCGTGATGTTGGCTTTTTTTTGTAGGGATAAGAAATGAAAATTATTTTTGGAATCACTTAACTAAATTAGTCTTGTTGGAACGAAGTTATCGAGCGTTGCGAAAGGGGGCTAGACGGAATAAATTAAGACCAAAAGTTGTAACGACACTTTTTGCTATAGTTGTTATATTTTACATTTTCGATTTAGCTATCGCCAACGTCCATACCACGTTGAATGCACCGTTTCTCGTCCGATCACCGAAGTTAAGCAACGTCGGGCGAGGTCAGTACTTGGATGGGTGACCGCCTGGAACACCTCGTGATGTTGGCTTTTTTTTCGTCGTAAGATTGGTGTCAAGAAAATCTATCATACTGTTATGATACCAATTAACATATAAATTAATCGAAAGGAATTTCGTTCCATCCGGGTGTCCCTTGACACCTCTAAAGATTTTTTTTATTATTTAATATTTAATCGGTAGCACAACGAATTTCTGTATCTGTTTTATGATTATGTGCTAATCTAATAGGTAAGTTGGTAATCAGCCTCCCGTGCCTGACACACGCCGTTGACTTTTTGGGTCTAAGGCAAGCCGGTTTCCTCATGATGTTGATGTCACCGTTCGAGCGAATGTTAAATGAGCATATAGAGAATGTCTATTGGTTCACAGCCGGGGATCGAACCTAAGACAACGAGGCTTACACTTTTCATTATTTTACAATGCCTTAGCCTTAGCACGCAACATTATTTAATTATTTTCCCAATGGCAATTTTCACGAAAGCATAATTTCATAACAAAAATACAATATAAATCATGTAATGAATGGTTGACTGTCATTTGAATATTGGTTAAATCAATCGAAAACTTAATTACTTTCATGTAATTATAGCATCGATTCATTACTGAAACATGTATATTAACATGAAATTTCAGTGTAAATTTAAGAAGAATTAGTTTGATAATATACAATTTTTACGAAAAATAAAATATCTATAAAAAGCTCACTAAAGTAGCAAACTTCTGTGCTGTGTTCTTCTAGCAAAATTTGTTAAAAGTTTCTTTTTTTGAAATTATTTTTATAATTGCTATTTAGGTTAAGAAAATTGTATATTCTGTATATTTGATTGTTATGATTACTAATAAAGATTTATTAAGTTAATAAGAGACTGAAAACACAAATCATTTTTATCTACAATTACTTCAAGAATATCTAATAGATGTACAATGTAACAATCATATATCACAAAGGACAGGCGAGTTAACGTCCCTTGGTGGTGTATTTGCAACATAACATTAATCCATATTGGTTCTCTATAATTTACTTAATCAACATCGTTAGCAAGATCTTAGTACATTGAGAGAAGCCCTAAAGCATCTCGGTAATATGCAGACTAAGTACGAGTTGGAGTATACCGCTTAAATGTTTAGTTTTATTGTAAATGACTAAACATTTTGTTCGTAGAATGACTTTACAGTAGCAATATGTGTATCTTATGTATTTAATATGTATTTTTTTCGACACTATCGGACTAGAACTTTAATGATGACTTAATGTCCCATAACCCCTAGATGGGGAAGAGGGAGTCCACAGTGAATCTCTACCGCGTTCTGTTATGAGTCTCGCTCCAAGTTTTTCCGGCTCTCTTTGCCTCATCTGCAACTGTACGGCGCCAGGTTTGCCTGGGACGGCAACTCTTCCGCTTTCCTTTCGGGTTCCAATCAAGCGCCTGCTTGAGAATATGATTGGGATCCCTTCGGAGTGACCTATCCATTTCCATTTGCGTCGCTTGATCTGCTGGTTGATCGGGGTTTCTCGGCAGCGCTCCCAAAGTTTCTGGTTAGAACTCTTTTTTTTTTCTATTTTTGTGAAAAAATAAATAAATTTCACCTATACTTGTGTACACTTAGTAGTGTCATTCATTCTCTAGTTAAACTAATATCAATATTTATATATTATTTATTTATTAATTTTATCTACGTTGTTTTAATTAAACTTTCCTCAAAAAGTCTAAGTTGAATTGAATCGTCGCTCTAGCCTCGCATAGGATCTCATCTTCTCGGTAAGAAACCTCTGCTGGTGGGCAGCATTATGTGTTGATATCACAATGGATATCGACATTGCTAGCTTATAGAGGACGAGAATTTTGTATAAGAATATATACATTGTATGAAACTTAGTCACCTCACATGGGCTGTATGTTATCTTTTAAAGTATGCTTTCCGGATTCCATGCGAACGAAATCAAGTAAAAGCGTCTACACATACACAAATAAGTACGTACGTACCACCATTGTCCCGATATTGCTTTTGATTTTAGGGCCGTATGTAGACGCTTTAAAGCAAAAATAGTTATCATTTAGCCAATAGTAACTTATTAAAACAAATACAACGTTATTTTATAAAAAACTTGGATAACTTTTCATCGTTACAGGAACATCAAGAACTCAAACACTTTGAGAACCACGTAGTACATTAATTGCGATTCGGATATCCTATGTTCTGCTAATTGTTACAGTACCCATGTCCGGGTAATCCGGGTATTACTCGCTCTGACCCTCATTACCTACTTTTAATGCTGCTATTTTATGCGTGATTATCAAAAAGATATTTTATGGCATGTAAAGAAAATTCTGTTTATAAGTAAAAAAGGGTTTAATAACTGTTAAAAAAATTTAAATTAATAATAGCCTTAATCAGGACCTGCCTGTCCAACAATATAGCTGAAGAGACGGTATTACATATTCTGACTGAATGTCCAATGTAATATGTACGACAAGTACAACACTGAACAAATTATGGGAATAAACATAACAGAAACGAACTTCAAAAAATAATGTTGAAAACAAGCTTAAGAGAAAATTTTCAAAATTAGCTGTAATACAAAAAGTTGTTAACAGAAATAAGTAGTACTTAATGATACTAATTACATATTACTTTTTTCTGATCTTAGAAAACAAACACCGACTACACCACATTATACGCAAATACGCAAAATACGCATGCAACCCAACAAAAATTCGCGCAACGCTTTCTTTAAACTAACATTTCAAAAATCTTTAACAACATTTTGTCAACCTGTCCTATGCTGATAAAGAAATTAATCTTACTGTACAAAAATTGTGTAGAAAATGTAGAAATTATTCCTAATATTCTCGAAAATGTAGGAATCCTAGTGTGGATGCTAGTGCACTTTATTTCACCTAAATAACCTTTTATTGTGTATAACAAAGTTTTTCTTTCTTTCTTTCTGAAGACTATACCTACACGTACATATGTTACTTAATAGCTCCGCCAACCATCTTCATACAGCCAAAAAAAAAATGGATTTTTAAAAATAAGGACCAGGCAGCCCTAAAAATTAACTCGAGACTAAAATCATTATGTATAATTAATAATTAATTATATAATTCAGTTATTCTACTCTATGATACTCGATCAATTTCAATTATTCTAAATATACATAACAATTAATAATATCTCACCGTACGTAGGCATGATTGAATGTTATTGAGTTACACGTAAAGGGATATCATACATCGGAAACACATATTATGTTAACAATATGTGATAACCGTGACTTATTACATATAAGCAGCATTCTGTTAATAATATAGCCTTTTTATTCCGAAACTTTGTGATCTGTGATCTTTAATATATTTTCACTTAAGTTTATCTCGGACTTCGGTGTGCCTCTTGGCAACGGGCTCCTCTAACCTTTTCCACTGTTCTCTATCCTTCGCGACTCTTCTCCAGTTACAGTCTACAGTTAATTTGAGTTCGTCCTCTCATCTTTTGTCGGCCTCTTCTTTGTTTTCCGTCTCTAGGGTACCAATCCGTCAATATGTTGCTCCATTTTTCTTGGGGGCTCTGTAGCATATGACCCGTCCATCTCCATTTCATTTGGACTGTCTTAGTAAGAATGTCTGCCACACCTGTTCTAGCTCTTATGTCAGTTTCTTTGCTTGTCTAATTTTCTTATTCTCAGCATGCTTCTTTCCATGGCTCTTTGGCTGTGTGCTAGAATGTCCCTGTGCTGGTTAAAGAGTGTCCAAGATTCGCAGCCATAAAGCAGGGTAGATAGTTTTCATGATCTCCCTCAGTGTCCAATATCATTTCCATCCATTTGCTATTCTTCTTTTCTTTTGTCTTTTCCTGAGGTCGTAGGTTCGATCCCCGGTGCAACAATGGACTTTCTTTCTGTGTGCGAATTTAACATTCGCTCGCCTATTTGATTCACAAATGATCATGAATCAGATACAGAAATCTGAGACCTAGACCTAAAAAAGGTTGTTGCGGCACTGATTCAATTATTTTTAATTTACTGATATTTAAAATATAGGAAATGTATAAGAGATATTTGATAATATATGATTAGTGTATTTCGTAGTATTAACAATATTAATGCATTTGGTATTTATGTAATCATCTTACTTATTAAAAAGCCTTCTATAAAATCATTGAGCAAGTTAACTATTTGTTTTGAGAACACGGACGTCTTATAACGAAGTTTATCTGTCCGGTCTTCGCTCAGTAAATCGTGTTACTGATTACACGCTCTACAATGCTAAATGCACTTCCTTTATAAAACAAATTGCATTAGCTATTTCTCCTGATAATATTATTTTATTTAAATGGGAAGTTTTTCATAATTATTGCCCAAAAATCGTCACATATCAAACCTATAATAAAATTTATGATAAAAACCTAGGGTGATATTCAACTCCAATAAGTTTCGACACCGAATTTCACCTAGACATTACTCTACAAAAGTCTACGAAATTCACCGGAAATATCGACCAAAACGAGCAAAGAACCGGAAGTACAACTTTATATTTTAAAAAAGTTCCATTACAAAAAGTGACCAACCGCAAAGTTTTAATTTTATACCCAACTTTGAAATAACTATTCTCCGGTAATGTAAGAAAACTTTGAGCGAATCAAAACTGCTAAGGTAAGGTAAAGTTAAGTTTCGACACCGAATTTTACCTAGACATTACTCTACAAAAGTCTACGAAATTCACCGGAAATATCGACTAAAACGAGCAAAGAACCGGAAGTACAACTTTATATTTAAAAAAGTTCCATTACAAAAAGTGACCAACCGCAAAGTTTTAATTTTATACCCAACTTTGAAATAACTATTCTCCGGTAATGTAAGAAAACTTTGAGCGAATCAAAACTGCTAAGGTAAGGTAAAGTTACCTGGACTTTTCGCATAATTGTCTAACAGGAGTCAATCTTGTTGTTAAATAAGTTTGAAGGGAAAAGTTGAATTTAATAATATGAAAAATTCAAACTGTCTAACCTAGAGTCAACTTAACATATCTGTATCCGCAGTGCAGTCGATGATGTCATCAAAAACAAAAAACATGCCGCAATTTATAGTGACTCACGCGCAGTCCCTGGTAGCCGTCACGGGCGAACGCTCTCTAAATCCTCAGGTAGTTGAAATTCGTCATAAGCTAAGAACAAGCCGAGAAAAAGGCATCAACATAGACCTTCATTGGATTAAGGCCCACATCGGTATACCGGGAAATGAGAGAGGGACGCCTTAGCAAAAGAGACGGCGGAAACATTGGGGACAAAAGTGGATTACGTAAAGATACCGCTTTCTTACATCAGGAAAGAGGTTAGACAGAAAACGATATCGGAGTGGGACAAACGGTACAAAGATACCCATACCGCTAAAACAACAAAATTCTTCATAAGTAGTGTTATAGACGGGTACAAAATTATTAGACAAAAAGACCTAGCCCACAAATGATGCAGATCTTAACAGGACATGGGGCGTTTGCTGAATACCTGCACAGATTTGGCTTGAAGTCAGATCCGTCGTGTACGTGCGACTCACAAACGAGTCAGACAGTGATACATCTCATTGTAGAATGTCCTGTATTCGAGCCTCCAGGTGCGATCTCGAGCAACAAATCAATACAAAGGTAACAACCGAGCATTTACCGGATATATTAAAAACTTCAGATCGCAACTGGAAGATTTCTGCAGTAAGGTAGTGAGATGTGTCACTCGCTGCAACAAGAGCGTAGCAGAGGTGAGACCCCCCCACTGGCCCATGAATATAAAATAGAAATATGTGTATTTTTATATATGGATATATATGTATATTAGGAAATCTCTTAGTGTATGTATGTATGTATATGTTTCTACAAAATATATGTACAAAATAAGGTCCCGCACCACAAGAGTCAGGGATAGTGGGAAATTTATATTAAAAAAAAAAAAAAAAAAAAAATATTTGTAATTGTATTTCCTGTATATAACTACACTTTGTTGGCTCATATTGAAATATAATCAGTGGCGCTGCAACCTTTTTAGTTCTGGGCCTCAGATATCTGAATTTGTTTCATGATCATTTGTTAAACTAATAGGCAAGTAGGTGATCAGCTTCTGTGCCTGTTACAGGCCGTAGACTTTTTGGGTCTAAGGCAAGCCAGTTTCCTCACAATGTTTTTCTTTACCGTTCGAGCGAATGTTAAATGCACACATATAATGAAAGTCCATTGGTGCCTAGCCGGGGATCAAACCTACAGGTGATAGTCGCACGCTGAAGCCACTAGGTCAACACGCCTCGACTAATCTATATTATAGCGCCTCTTATAATTGCAAAAATATGAAATCATCCCTTAGATAAATACTTTAGCACTAATGAAATGCATTTACTCCTACATGCCAACGTGTACCCGGAGGTCCAGGGTTTTGTTTCCGATGATAAATTTTTGAAGTGAAACTTCTTTATCGGGGTTGGAAAAAAATTTAGTGTAACATTTTTGCGTTACGCGTCACATTTTTCCGTTACGCGCCATGTTGCTTTTTTTTCCCTCTTTTCTCCCTTTTTTGTTTTTTTGTTTTTTTGTTTTTTTGTTTTTTTGGTTTTTGACGGCTTTTTTTTTTAGAAAAAAAACTTTATCGGCGTTAAAATATGACATATAGTATGTTTTTGACTTTGAAGTTTGACAACGGATTACATTTTCGAAGTCAAACTTCTTTATCGGCGTTAAAATATGACATATAGTATGTTTTTGACTTTAAAGTTTGACAACGGATTACATTTTCGACTTGAAATTTGCTAATCGCAATTTGCAGCAATTAATTTGTAAATTGTATGCTAGGCAGTGTATCAAAATTTACTGTGTATAAAGAAATAGTTTCGGACCTCTAAACTTAAAACAAACCAATTATGGCTCTGCGTACAACAAAGGTTTTATATAAGTTTCACTTCTTACGTGTGTACACCTAGTACACGCACACATTTTTTTTTGTATGAAATTATCATAGTGAAAAGCCTACATACATCTACATATTTGAGATTCGATAGTAATGTCGAACACTGAATAATCTTCAAAATTTCGAAAACATAACTCTCATTTGTCTAGTCGATTAATGTAGAACAAATGATAAATCGACAGACTGAACTTCCCCGAAGAGTAATAACAGTAAATTGCTGAGCGCATTTTAAATTCAATTTAAGGTGCCTTTGATTTATTTTAATGTTTCGTAGTTTTAAATTTCTTTTGCATTTTAACTCATCTTTTTAAACATAATATTCTTTTTTATTTTGAGTTACATAAGTAAAAAAAAAAATCTGTTTTGTGATTTACCACATTCAATGGTGAATAAATATTAATTACACACATATTCACAATACTTCAAAGATAACATCCTTGCGATTCTGTAACTCACTTTTCGAACTCACACAGCGGTTTTCGCATCCGCGGTCGCTCTCAAATCAGTCGTGAAGCAGTCATTTTATGATTTGGCATTCTGATAAACAATAAACTACTAGCTCCCACCTTTACAGAATCGCAGGGCATAACAAATTTTAACAACATTACTAGAACTGCGTTTTTGTATCCTTTACAAACTTTTTTGAAATACTGTATATTTGTGTGTTGGAAAAAAATAACTAAAGATGTTATTTTTCATACGTGTTTAATTCAAGTTAACCGCTCATATGAATTAATCAAGAATATAAAAAAAAAACATCTATCATTGAAGACATAAAAAGAACCATGAAGGTTGTTTTTGCTTGGAACATTAAAAATCCAGTTACGTCCCCGGGGGGTCATAACGGCCGTTATTTGTTTATTTTTATGCCCCATTCAGCTTACGTTTACTTTGCGTTAAAGTTTATCTTTTTTTTACACGCGCATAAACATGAAGAATTGCTAAGTTGACTTTATTCGTACAGAACATATCTCAACATGTCTCTGAATCTAATACTACCAAATGGTACAATTTTATTTAATTTTCTATTGACGCGAAATTAAGAGCACAAGAGAATCGCTATTTGTTGTCTATAATGCGTCTTTTATATAGAACAAGGGGCAAACGGGCCTAAGTTGAATTGGTTCGGAAATACTTCAGTGGGCACCTATTTACACAGTGATAGTGCACAGCAAAAACTGAAATGATGATGAAACTCAGCCTCAGGTGCCGTACAACTCCTCTGAAAACTCTTCATAGTAAATGCGATAGGAGATACAGTGACACTTTCTCTCTACGAACCTCCCGGCCAGAGGTGAGAACCGTACGCGGGGCCACGTGGGGCCGAATTTGCGCATTATAGCAAGCGGTCTCGTCTTACTCAGCACACCAAGCTTGTTTAATTAGCCGTTCCTTCCTAATATCTGCGAAACTGATCGTTGTTCGATATGTTAATGCCCAGTAGACCCAGGTGACACAAACACACACACACGCCGTCGACTTTTCGCCGTTACTATTATAGTATTTAATATATTAAAACATATGAAACACAATCAATGCTTTACGTTACTAAACTGAGTTATATCTCCGGGATACTATTGAGGCCTTTTATTGGCCATAATTATAATTATATTCAAAGCAATTTGTATTTACAACTTTAAACTTACAAATTAGTGCCATGTCAGACGTCACTTCGCGCAGACGCTATGATTAATTCGGACAGTTATTGTTCCGCGGTCTGACGGAGTGGCGTCACAATGATACCACCATTTTGAATTTATTATGACGTCATCAAGCCCTATTCACGTTGGCTTTTTGATAGATAATAATAGATAACATGTAGTAGTGTAGTATAGAGCAACTTTTTTTAATAATATTTATGCATTGAATGTAAACCTTGGGGTCGTGTATGAATCAAGGAACGGACGAAATAACTGGCAACCTTTTCACCACTCTTTTTAATTGCAATTTTTTTTTCAAGCCCCTTCTCAGAAGATTCAAGACCATTTTCTTTCGTTAACTAGTCTATGTAGTATTTTCTTGGTTTCATACTGACACATTGTCACCTCTAAAAGATTTATAAGGCAGTCCAAAGAACAAGTTCTTCAATAATTTATAAAAATATTCACCAATAAATATGTCAGCTAACAAACAAACAAATAGCTCATTAAAAAATCAATTTGGAAAACTGTGACTTTTAGACTCTACGACACGATTTTATTCTTTTCAGACTTCTTCATGTATATTAATTGTAGATTTTATTTACACACAAATATGATTCGACAAGTGAGTATTTTTACATTACCATCTTAGTCAAATCAAGATTGCACAATAAAATATTGCCTTATTCAACAAATAACAAGCACTTTTAAGTCATATGCTGCGTACCACCAGCATGCAGAATTAGAAAACCGATACTTTCACTACTAGGATACTTTGATCTTAAGTCCAAGAAAATAGTATCACTATTTTTAAATCACTATCAAAACATTACACCTTACATTGTGATTACCAGTAGCCTCTGTATTAAAATAATGGTCTCTATTAAAATAATTACGGACAAGTTTTAGTGGTGGTAGTGGTGGTTAAAGTTCTATGTGATTCTTGGTATTCTCTTTTAATTTAATATACAAGTGTAATGAGCATAATATTTTTAAATATACTATCGCACTTATTGCTTACCTTATTTAATATAATTAATTTTAAGCTATTGCATAGATTTTATCGCAGGCTTTGAGCGCCACGACCGAATCAAGAAATTCCATAACGAAAGTAAAAAAATACTCCATAAATAAAAATTAATTATATTTGCATAAGTTGATAAAAAATGCAATAGCTTTATCGCAGCCGCGGCAGTCCCCGAGTGCCACACGTTTTGTTCACAGTAGTTGCCTGGAAGAGATTGCTGGAATTTGACGTTTTGATGACACTGCGAGCATAGAGTATTATTATATTGGAATACCTCTTCTGATCAATAAATGAAACCAATGCGTTATAGTTTTTAATGATAAGTAAACAAGTAATAATCTGGTAAATAATTTTGTGAAATTGTCGTTGAGTGTAAAGAAGATTGAGAAACATTTTGATAGCAGCTGGAGGTATGGATAAGAGGATCAGGGATGTGATTTATTAAATGGCGGAAACTGGTAATAGGAATGATATTGAGCCTCGGTTTGTAAGGTTGTTTTGAAACGTATGAATTATACCAGAACTTTCTTCTGTTTGCGATAATATTTTTGCGTAAATAGGCTTCGTAGTATACGACTAACATGTATATTTTATATACATAACTTATATAATGTTCGAGTTTTGTGTTCGAGTGTCATCGCTGTAACATACAACACTATTGAATACATACGCTATCCATAGACAATAAAAATATTTTCTTAACTAAAAACAATAACTAACCTTAAAATATATTACTAAAGGAGGTTTGCCTTTAGGCAAAGTTCCGAAGATACTAGCAGCTAGCTTGAATAGCTAGACTAATTCTTTGTCCGAAGTAGCTGCCAGCTCTTCGCCAGTCTCATGTGGTGTCGACTAACCTTTTTGCTATTTCCTTACAAAGCCTTGTAGCGCTAGGACCCCACGGACCAAGGGTCTCGACACCGAATGGGACAAAATCATATTCGGAGCCTAGACCCCTGTATTTGCATGCTTTAGCTTATTCAGCCGCATCACAAGCTGCACCAGCTTTGTTGTTGGTTCCATGTAGATGGGAAGGGGCCAGTGTGTCTGAACAGGTTGCATCCCATACACCCGGCCCATCTTTCATGGAATCAAACTCATACCGTCCGGTCTCTTGCCATCGTCTCTTGCAATTCCAGTCGGCTCAAGTAGATATAGTATTTTAGTTCACCTATTAAATCTTTAAAGTATGTGTGACTACGCGGCAAACACAACTAGCGAAGTTTGCCCAATCGCTGGCAATCGCTGTAAAAGGCAAAACAATAGTGACAGTTTTGAAGTAGAGTAAGCAAACTACCAAGAGCAGTGTTGGCCTAGTTCAGCATGCGTATCTCATACCTGAAGTCGGAGGTTCGATCCCCAGCTGTGCACCAATGGACTTTATTTCTATGTGCGCATTTAACATTCACTCGAACGGTGAAGGTTAACATCGTGAGGAAACCTTAGATCCAAAAATTTCACGTGTGTCATGCACAGGTGGCTGATCAACTACTTGCCTATCAGATTCAAAAATGATCATGAAATAAATACAGAAATCTGAGGCCCAGACCTTTTTTAACTAAAGTAGCATCTTAGATATATTAATCCTAATCTTATATAACTCCATTCTCTAGAATCAAGTCAACCGCTGAATTTATTTTTGGTGTTGTACATAGTTGCGTCTACATTATTGTACGATAGAACTGCGTTAATTTATCGGAGTAAAAATCATTATTTTGTAAGGCACAAGAAGGTAGCCTATGAATAAAGTGAAATGTCAAGTAAAATATACGATTTATGCACCACTACTCATAGACGTATTTAACCATGCTAAACCATACCAAATTTATTACAAATATGACTATTGGTTTAATTTATATATATTTATTTCATAATGCTATACCTAACAAAAATCATATATAAACACAAAAAATTACAAGTACACTAAAAATATAGCCAAAGATAGAATACATAATATTAACCTACAAAAAGGTTTACACATTTACAAAAGAGAAAAAAACTATAAAAACTATTCAATACATTTCACTAAGATGTTGTGTGATGGTGTAAAAGTGAGGGTAGGTACGTGAAAGTGTGTATGTGGGGTGTGCTCATGATGCAAGTGATTTTGCGCTATGGACATTCTTAATTCATTTTAACCATATTCCGCGATAGCTTAAACAAGGCTTAAATAGTGGTCGTTGTGTGTCCGGGCTATACCCGTACAAAAATGAGTTTTGTATCGCGTCTTTATAAAGAACGTGGTAAACTGCATGTCAAGACAAGGGAAGTCGTCGTCTAAAGTAGTTAAAACTATTAAGCATAGTTGTAACGAAAGATAAAGTTAAGTTGCTGTGTCAAAGGTGTTGGCTCCGACTGATCTTTGAGATGAAGAAGATCGCGAACTCGATTTAAACTTAATAAACTTGATGAGTTGTCTCTTACACTCAAGTGTAATGTTAACAGTATAATATGTTTACACCATTAAATACAAGAAGAATATTAGAGTTTTTATTGAATTAATTTTATACATACTTTTAATACAAAATAGGAATTTCCTTTATTTTTATATAACAAAAACTGCCGAAAATAATGCTCAGTTGTGGAACCACAGACGTCGAAGTGATACGGGTGGAATTTTGTATCCTGCCTCGACGTCTGATGATGAAACTCAGCTGAAGATAGTGATCTGAATAACTCCACTGCACACTCTTCGTGTCAAATTTCGTGTGTTGCTTTCAAAATACCACCTACTGTCAAACCTCACAGTGCGCAAATCTAAACCAATTTCAATAAGGCTGTGTGTCCAAAGCAATATACAACAGGGTCCTTTTTACGTGTAAAATAAAACAATGTGATGTACGCGGCGGATGAATTTTTACAGTAAAAAATGATAAGTCAAAGCAAAAGAAAGTTTATGTATTTTTAAAGTTTTTTTTGCAGTTTGTTACGTTACGGTGTGGTGTAAGATATGACCTGACTGTCTGATATTATTAGAGAGCTAAAAGACAAAATGTTGCCCCCTGCCGGGGATTAGGGACGCACTTAGGGGCTTAGTACACCCTTTGTGCCCCTAATCCGATTACAAGACCTGAAAGAATTTGTTTCGTAATTTTTATGGAAATCTCTTTTATGACGAAATTTGTATAACTCTTGCGGTGTTATTATGTTAATATTAAAATATTCCGGCATTTTTTGTTCCTTTCGCGATTTCAGTGATATAAAAGCAATTTTGTCTCCGAGGTTCTCACATAAATACTAAGAATAAATTAACTAATTTGATTAATATTAGCATTTGCACTTTGTACTGTAAGAATATTTAAAAAAAGAAACTTATAGAACCTAAATCAATTAACAGTTAAATTAGCATACCACAGACAGTTTTATGATGCTACAGATTTTATTGTTAAACCTACTTTAAAAACCCGTAAAATATTTGAATTTAAATTTGCATTTCATATTTGCTCTTTTAGAGGGAGCTATACAATTAGCTGCCTCCCTTTAACTTGATAAATAAAGAGTCAATAAATACTCAACATTTTCCCGTCTATTAAACTTTTCACCCGGGCTCATACGGATGCAACGAGCCGCAAAGCTATCAGATCGTAGACGTGCTACGGCGTAGCGCTACGAAAGATATATTTTCTCAAAAGAATTTTGTTTCTCTACGGGATCGCAATCTAGGTACAAAGTAAGTCATGTTCCGGAATTCACTTCGCGGTCTCGAATTTCGTGTATCGAAGGAAATTTCTCAATGTTATGTAGATTCGCGTATGCATTTTTATTGCCTTTTAAATCCCAGCGGGTGCCGCACTCTACAATACAAATACCTTCTATTTATCAAAGTGACTATGTTCTGTAATTTCAATAAAATTTATTTATATTATTGGTTTTAGTAGTGAAGTACCTTCATTTTAAATAAGTAAATTTCAAGTATAAGGACAAGTTCTAGTCAGTAGGACAACTCTTACCTAGGCGTGACAAGACGATTGCAAATATCTAATATAATAATATAATAGTGATACGGAAATACGCGTACCACAACTTGTGGAACCAGCTGAAGTATTTTCGAAACAATTCGACTTAGGGCCCTTCAAGAAAAGAGCGTACCATTTCTCAAAAAGCCGGCAACGCACTCGCGAGCCTCTTGGCAATGTGAGTGTCCATAGACAGCGGTATCACTTAACATCATATGAGCCTCCTGCCCGTTTGCTTCCTGTTACTTAAAAAAGAAGAAATAATTCAACTGTTCTGTGATTTAAATATACGAGTACCTTTTTGGATAACAACTAATATTTAAATGCGTTATAATGATAAAGATAAAAATGAAAAAAATAATGATAAGTTTCGGTTTTATTTATTATATGCATGATCTTAAATAGAAGATAAGTTGGTGTGTTGGAAACTCACACTGGACACAGTTTTTCTATCCACCAAGACGTCGAACATATTTAAATAACTAACATATGTACTAAGGTCAGTGACATATACACTATAACATTATAACCATTGCAATTAAAACATTGACGTGCCACAGTTAGCCGACGCAAGAAACCTGTTCTTGACGAGAATTCTCATTCGAATACAGGATGTATTCCTATATTCGATTAAGAATTAAATTAAGATGATGTCTGATTAGTATAATGTTTGTAATGCATAATTTATAATTGTTTGATTTATGTTGATTGTAGGCGTTCAGTACAATTTTATCCAGGCACAGACAGACACGGGACTATATTTTAGTGTATCCGTCTTCCCGTTTGACTAATCACAATCAAACGACATACATATTCTCTCTTGTTATTCTCACATTATTCAATGGTTTTAATCCCATTATAAATTTTTCAAACCTTTACTTTTTATAGTACAGAAGTTATGTAAATATTGACGTTTTACCTACAGACAATAGCGGCCTTCACACGTGCAGTTCGGAATGGCATTTCTGGAACTGCGCACCAATCTGCAGATAAATCTGTGCAGACTAGACCGCGCGCTGATCTGTGCTTCTACTTTACGCTGAAATTGTAATAACAGTTTGAACTGCGGTTCAAACTGTCTATTTCGCTTTCCTGCAGATAAAACTGTACGTATAAATGCTTTTCGAGAGTTTAGATCGCAGTATGGAATGGCGCGTGGAATGTCGACCAATTTGAAAAGTTTTCTTTCAGTTTTAACCGGTACAGTAGAAATGGATACACGTCTAGTGATCGCGTTAGCTGGTTTCGTGGTTGGTTTTAATAATCTAAAAAGGAGACGTGTATGGGTTAAGAAATATAGACGAAAATTTGGACATTTACCCATGTTAAAAGAAATACGAGAAAACTATCCAGAAGATTTTAAAAATTACCTAAGGATGGACGGCGATAATTTTGATTGCTTATTGGAACTTATCCGTCACAGAATTACTAAGCAAGATACAGTTATGAGAAAATGCATAACACCAGAAGAACGTCTTTCCGCAACATTAAGATATCTGGCAACTGGACGTTCATTTGAAGATTTAAATTACGGTTTGTATAAGCCGACTTATTTTTAACTTGCCATAAACATGGATGTTCCCGATATATCCTTATAAAACCTGTCACTGCTTCCACGCTCCAAACTGCCATTTTGAAATAATTGTCATCCACACGAGGTACCCGCATAAAACTGTACAAACGTTCGAACACACCAATGCGCCGCATCGAACTGTCAAACCACCACGCGCTTGTCGCGTCTACACGGACGGAATGGACGGCAGATCGGAATGGCGCGGGCTGTTTCCTACGGTTCGAACTGTACGTGTGAAGGCCGCTAATGTTTGCAATGCCTGAAACCGTTCAAATAAATATGAATTTAAACGGGCTATCTGACACTCATTTTATAAGTTAATTACATAACAATTTTCATTTGTCAACCTACTGCGGTTGTTTAAAAATTTATGAATCTGTATTTATTAAATTCGACATGCGTTCGTGTTTATCTAGTTTTGGTTAATAAATACACATGCTTTTAATTTTACATTATCGGTTTGTAGTGAATTTAATTAAATTCAGTTAGATGAAGCGTACATATATTGAATTCAGTGTTTGGTATTTGTTTACATAATATGTAAACAGGCTCTTCTACGTTTAGTATTGCTTCTTTCTATGTGTGTTTTCTGTGTATCCATGGTTGTACGTTGAAATTAAGTTAATAAATATAATAACTAAAATATTTAGATGAATAAATGTACCCTTATGAACCTCAAAAGTAGGGTATGGTATCCAACTTTTGTTAGATCAAAAAAATGACGTTGACATTGCATACATTTGAGGTGTCTGCTTCATTGTTTTTCAATATGATACTAAAAAAACAGTACTAAAACAATATAATTATCAGAATAAAGAGAATTAAAATGCAAGTGTATTTTTTTGTTGTTGTAATAATACAACAATTTAAATATAAAGCAGTTTATATAAACCCTTTTTTCTTTATCGGTTAATCGTAACAGACCGCGGCCACTGTAGAAATCTCGATGACCCTTACTAGGCTTCATAAAAAGCAATACTGCGCTACGCTGGAGCAATGTTCAATTTACAGTTTTTATATTGCCTTTTCAATACTTTGACCTTTTCACTCTTTTTATACATTCCTATTGCAAATTGATACTTCAATTAACGATATAAGAAAGCTAAAAATATTAATAAAAGTATCTCTGACATGTAAGGGATTGCATAAGTTCATTTAATAATCTAATTATATTGTCAGCATCGAAGTATAGTATCAAAATGCTTGACAATAGTTGGTGTAGTACAAAATAATGTTAACGGGATCGTAATTTTTATTTAAACTTCTTTTAATAATTAAAAAAAATTGGGATCCCTTTTAAGTACAAATACCTGTGTTCCTTTTCTTTCATAACAAACTTAATATTAATTACCATCAAAATATATGTTTTTGAATGTTAGTGTAATGTGTAACACATTAGGTCTCTGCATGAGGTATGTTCATAAGCCATCTCTTGTTTTGTAGACCGTGAGTGGGTATATATAAAGCAGTCTATTTAATTTATTATAGACTAGATGACCCCGTGAAATTTGTTTCACCAACATATATTTGTGTCAAAACTTTTAAAACAGACCAAAGAGGTCGGCCCTCATACAGCAGGTTACATACTAATACTATGAAACACATATTTTGACAACTTTTTTATTTCTAAAAGACGTCCAATTTCCCACCAAGAACAGTTTGTATTGGGATATTCAATTGCATATTTTTCTTTAATTATTATTTACGTTTCCCGTTTAAACCTTCCTGATCTTCCACAAATATTTTAAGATTATAATTAGCCAAATCGGTCCAGCCGTTCTCGAGTTTTAGCGAGACTAACGAACAGCAATTCATTTTTATATATAGAAAGATTAAGTCTGCCTGTATATTACGCCCGTCGAAGTCAGTCTTTACTGTCTGATCGACAACAACATCCCTATTAATTTTTAGATACAGCCTACGATCGTACAATTACATAACAATTTTAATAATTATCTCAGTCATATATTCAGACATTCATTTAATTACGATAAAATCCAAATCTATTATTTTTATTAAACAACAATTCATATTAAAAAAATGAAATAGCGTATATCAGTGGAGCGAGAAGTCAGTGGGTTGACAGCTGTCCTGAACACTGAGCCTGCTTCGTGATGTGTACGCTTGATTTATATCAGCCGGATCGAATATCGAGGGATTTGTCACTTTCGTAAGCTATTTAATATACGGATACTTGACATTGCTGAAATTCACTGTATTTCTTGTAATACCGTTAATACAAAGAGAAAAGCTGTCTTGCTTAAGGGAAACATTTCTCAGTATTGTAAATGGAAACACTTTCAAGATATCGTGAATAGTAATGTATAGTATATTTGTTACACAAAATACAAAATGATAATGTGATAAAATTTATTATTTAAATAATTTGTTGGCCATATTATGACATAGAAAATATATGTTTATTCAGAAGGGCGCAACGGGTCGGAGACTCACCTGAGGTTTAGTGATATGTCCACTCTCAATGCCAGAGGGCTCGCAAGGCGTTGCCGACCTTAGAGGAGTTGTTCGGATTAATACCTACAACAGAGTTTCATCATCGGACGACGAGGCAGAATACGAATTCCACCCGCATCTCCTCGACGTCCGTCGTTCCACAACTGAGGCAGTTTTAGCCCCACCACCACTACGAGGAACCAGCTGCCCTACTGAAGTACTACCAAACCTATTAAACTTAGGGTCCTTCAAGAAAAGAGCGTATAATTGTTAAAACGCCAAGAACGCACTGGCTAGCCCTTTGGCATTGAGAGTGTCTATGGGCGGAGGTATCACTTAACATCAGGTAAGCCTCCTGGCCATTTGCCTCCTTATTATTGACGTCCCTTAACCATTCCAAAGGTTTAAAATCAGCAGAATTTTCGAATTTCCGTCGGCAAAAACCAACCTAGAAGTTCGTGCAGCGCTCATTCGAATTATTCACGAATATAACGGAGTAAACAGTACTTATCCGGAGCTGGATATATTCGGTAATGGGCTGATCGATTTAAAAGAAACCATTGTTGCCCACCTCGAACCTATTCCTATTTCCCCTGTTTTTCTGGTAATTTGTATGCTAACAATTAGCAATTTTTTACTAGTATTTTTATTTTATTTTATATATTTTTTGTAATATTTATGTTTGCCATATTTATCTTATATTTTAGAAATGATAACTTACTGATACTGTAGAATTGCATTATGTATGATGTGGTGAACTTCAATAAATAAATAAATAAAGCGACAATAAAAAAACTCTCCATTTAAACCAAGCACTGTTCCTTTTAAAATCTAATCAAATTCCCTTTAAAATTGTTGTAAATGTAACAGAAAATAGCAACGTTAAACTATTATATGATATAATATGATATAACTTAAATATACAATGAGTCCCAATTTGTTATCCCTTCGACCATTGTCACGCGTTGATAGCATAGTGCGTGCTCGTAATACATAATATATACGTGACGAAACAAAGCCTTACCGATTGTTTCCTCTGCCTCTGAGTGCTCATTAGGTACTAGTTGAAATACACATATGTAAGTATTGACTTTATTTAAGTATATTTTTTATAACATTACTCTTATTGTGGGGGAAGGATGGTGAACAGTTCCTCCTACATAAAGGGATCCTTGACTAGTCTAACCACTGGCCAGCTTGAAGGCTCACCGCTCAAGTGGCTAAAGTCGAGAAGTTGTATATATTCTTAGCAGCCGGAATAATTTCGTTAGCGTGTTGTGATTTGTAGCGATTGTAGGTGTCGCTATATTGTGCAGTTATTAGTACGTGTCGTGTACAGTTATTTAAAAAAATACGTGTGGCACTCGGGGACTGCCGCGGTAAAGCTATTGCATAGCATTTTTTATCAACTTATGCAGTTATAATTATTTATTTATGCAGTTTTTGTTTTTCTTTGATATTAATTCAATCTACCACTCTACCAGACTCAGACTAAAACGCCTATATAGTCTGTCTCACTCTAACGCGTACCGGCTGCACCGGCCGCGCTCACGCTACATCACCGATCTCGTCAGAGAGATGGGAATGCGCAGTATGCGTTCTGTCCCACGTACGTATTTGCCGCACCTATATTACGTCATCGTGGTTAGGTTTTTTTCGTTACGGAATTTCTTGATTCGGTTGCCGCAAAGCTCGCGATAAAGTCTATGCAATAGCTTAAAAAAAAAAACAATTATGTCGTGTTTTTATATAACGGCATAATCACAATTAGATAGAGGCAAAGGAATGCTTAAGTTGTATCAGTAATCAGACTGATATAGTCTCAATGAAAAAGCATTGGCAAGGTGTTGTCAGCCAAATATTCATTAATTTTAATTAGGCATTTCTAATGTTAAAAATTGGTTAAGAATGCGACCGTCAGCTCTGAGGTCGTAGGTGCGATTCCCGGCTGTGCACCAATTGACTGTCTGTATATGTGTGCATAACATTCGCTCGAACGGTAAAGGAAAACCTCGTGAGGAAACCGGCTTGCCTTCGACCCAAAAAGTCGTCGGCGTAAGTCAGGCACAGGAGGCGGAGGATACAGAAATCTGAGGCACAGACCTAAAAAGGTTGTAGCGCCACTAGTAAACATTGGTTGTGTAACATAGATTTAAGGTACGCTGATGCATAATTTGCAGAGTGGTACGATAAAGGAATATTAGTTTTAGAGTTAATTAGGAATAAATTTCACCGGTGTTAAAACTCATTAAAATATCATGAATATGCTTTTAGAAACAGACTTTTGTATGACCTTGTTTCTATATATATCCTGAATCAATTATTCACCAACATGTCTAAAAACCTAAGTCCAAAACCTAAAACTGAAATAGTTTTGTTTTGTAAAGTAGGTTCAAACACACTTTAATTCGCAAACATCATATTTAGATTTAAGGTATTATTATGATATGGGCCACATTACGTGTAAATGATAAAACTACAAATACAGAACTAACATTTTCCAAATGAGAGATGCATGTATTGTATATGCATATAAATAGGCCTGTGTGCGTCAAAATAAATAAATAATTAGTATCATGTTTTCTGCTCAAAATGTAAATTGAATAAATTAAACTCAAACGTTGGTAACATTATATGATTTAATCCCTGAGGTCTTGTTAATACAAATTATTGAAACAGACCCGAACTATTTATTTTGGGGCCTGAATATTGGTCACCTACTTTTTCAAAGACTTCATTATTTAATTAAATAATTGTTTTATAGGAAACCAAATAATTGAAATATTTTTTTTACTAATACAGTAAACTGCTTTGAAAATTAGAAGAACCAGTCTACATATATTAACTACCATAGGTTTTTATATAAATTTAAGTACCGTAAAATATTTTAATCCTATAAGTGTACTAAGGGGCCTCAAAAATAAGTCTTCAAGTACGTCCGGTCATAACTCAACACCAAAGTATAGTAATAATTATTGACGGTAATAACGTATTAATTTACCTCAATAATTAATTGAATTTACTAGCATTTAACTCCAGCTCCTGCATTTAATTAACCTGATAAGTAAATAGTTAGTCAGGATTGATGGAGATCAGGAAATGTCCTAAACATTCAATTTTCAGAACACTAAATAATTGCACAGTTTAACTAAAACACTGTCTTGTTTCTTTCTGTCAAATGGTAGTTACGCTTTAATGAGAAGAGACAGATGATCACTATAGTTAAAATGGTTCTATTAGGTGGTACTTCTTTAAGAGTAGTTTTAGTAAGTACAAAAAAAATTGTTTATTGTAGAATATAAGATACAGGTATCACTTATTCAACGTCATTAAATTTGAATAGGTAGACATCCCTACTCGTCGGCAGAGGGTGTAAGGCCGAGAGAAAAAAATTCTCGGTACTCTTTTAAAATAGCAAATCTTCAAACAACATTTATTTTAAAACAAATATCGCAAATTAATTAGAAGTTGCCTGTCTAACAAGTATATCTTATTTTTTAAAATATGTTTAAAAATGGGAACGTTTGAAAACAAACAATGTTTCATTATTATAACTTAGGAAACAAGTGAAAAGTTTACAAAAAATTTGTTCCACTTCTACCGAACAGTAAAAACAAGTACGGCTCACCGCACACACGTAACTTTCTGCATAAATTTGCATCCAGGATGAACAAATACATAGCTAAGCACATGTTTCGAATTTGACAACAAATGCCGCATTTGCTTAATTTTTGTTCTCAATACAGAAACTCCTTCTGAAATGCATATCGCATTCCCAACTTTGAGGTGTAAAGTTAAAGTACAGACTAGCATTTTTAACGGTTCTATGCTAACAAAGATTTCATATTTCACCACCTTTCATTGGTACATAGTTCCCAAACTAATGAGAAATAATTCCGACAGAATTCTACATCAATTATATTTTTTTACGTCTACACAAACAATTGTTTTGCCAGATCAAGCTTATTACTGTAGGCGTGATAACCACTTCGCTATTCTATCGATCATGGTAGCAATATCATTTTTTATGCAACATGAGGCAAACGAGTTGGAGGCTCACCTAATGTTAAATGATACCGCCGCCCATGGACACTCTCATTGCCAGAAGGTTCGCAAGTGCATTGCCGGTCTTTTAAGAATTAGTACGCTCTTTTCTTGAACGACCCTAAGTCGAATGGGTTCGGAAATACTTCAGTGGGGAGCTGGTTCCACATAGTGGTGGTGCGCGACAAAAACTGCCTTAAGAAACGCTCAGTTGTAGAACGGACCTATGTAGAGGTGATACGGATTCTTCTACCGTTCTTACTACGCAAGGAAACAGAGAAGTGTATTTTTAACACAATTTTTAAATAAATAAAATTTTGTAATGGCAAAATATCACCCTGTATACTGCAGCTTTAATATCTCACTAATTAATCTCTCTCAGAATTTGGCTCACTCACCGACCTTAGTTTTTACTGCCCAGTTAAATATATGAAATGAGAAATAAATCCTTGTTATTCATAACGGCTTACATTTTTCTCCTAAGCCTTTGCACCGATTAGCTGAGTCATTTATTTTGGGTTCTAGTTAAATTATGACCGCTTAATTAACAGATTTTTGGTGTTTTTAGTTTTAAAGTTCGTGTATGTTCTCAGGATTTATTCGCTGAAATATCTTTAACAAGTCTTGTATTTTGTAATTTTGAACGGTGTCTTAGGAGATAATTTAATTTGGAGTGAATTTAAAGTAAATTATGTAAAACTAATAAATAATAGACTTCATGCTCTTGGACAACTGTGATTCTATATTTTTACTCGATAATATTATTGTGTACTAGATTTTGTTGAATTTCCTTAAATATTAAATAAATTATGGGCACAACTATCAGCCTATATCTATTAATTACTAGTTACTATTTAGTCCGAAATCAAAGCGAAACCTTAACACATTACCATTTTAATTACACACAAAAAATAATCTATTCGGGCCGGACTTCGATTGCGTAACACTGCTTATGTGTATACAATACAGTATATATAGTTATAAATTTATGCTGTATTATGATATAAGGTATTATGAAATATCCCATATACTACATAAGTGAAACAATTTAAGAGAAAATAATTATATAGTTAGCAAACCGATATAAATGTCGACGTAAATCCAAGGCTTGTACAAGATTTAGTATCGGAGTGTAGCCGGGGAGCGATTTGCGACCGTTATTCCTCTGTCTACACTAGACTTTACAATGATATACTGTGCACATTCCACTGTAATTTATGTACAACCACCAGACATTGTACAACTCATATGCAAATCGTTTGTTAAACTTATGATTTAAACCAAAATGTTAGACTAAGGTAAGACTGTTTTGTCTAAAATAAAATAAAATGGCCATCTTTATTCAATCACACTTCATTTTATTTTGTCAGTTCTCCAATGTGGCCTATTGGATCTCCAATAGGCTACATTGGAGAACACTCCTGTCCAGAAGATGCCTATTTAACCGCCGATTAAATGAGCCCATATTAAACTGGAAAGATGGAAGGGGGCAAAAAGTTCCACTCCACCTGGTTGGCCACTCATTTCCTGGTTTTATAAGAAACGACGAACCTGTCGGTGACGCAATGCGTTCACAACTAATACTCGTGATTACAGTGATGACATTTTGCTTAACTGATTCTTGGTATCCTCGTACATTTTTAGATTGGAATCAATACACTGGAATCGTTTCAAACTAAATCTAAAGTTTAACATAAACGCAATTCAATTACGCTGCTACTTACCGTACTTATTTCAAGGAACAATTTGTTCGTGTACGTACATACATTACATAATTACAATTTAAATTGTAGATATGGTGGATGGTACATAACCATTAAAATTACTGTGCTTTGAATCCTACAAAGTAAATATTTATATACTAAATTTATGTTATTACATATAACTATTTTAGTACGCGATGTCCTACTAAGGGGTAGTATACTCATTGATTTACACAGAAAAAACGAACCCAAATCACAGAGGCTTTAACAAAACAAAGCCTGTACAAAGGAACAGCGGTACCCAAATATAAATATTTATGGAGAAACTTATTTAATCTTTGGCGAAGACCTTTGTCCCTCGACTTTATTTGAAAGTACAGATCTTATACTTTACATATGAAATCAGAGTTTTGGCGTTAAATTGCTTTTTTATTTGTTGAATGAATTAAACAGAAAGTAAATAAATAGCTCGATTTTAATAATTTTCTTACTTTATAAGAAATAATTTGTGAATATTAACACTGACAATGTAACACGTGTATATAAGCTAATTATTTCTACATTAACTTAGTTAAAATAAACTGGAATTCGTAATACTGCTATAACTTTAGACTCTAATCATAGTTTCGTTTAATAACATTTTAGTAATCCAATTTTAATTATGTAAGTATTTTTCTAATGGTTTTTATTTAATATGAACCTTACAAAACTCTACCAGCTACCATAGTGTAGTATTTTTTTCGGTGGTCAGGTTTGGTTTGAGTGTAATTAAGAATGAAACGGAAAGCGCATACTTGCTGGGAGAGATCATGAGGCTATACGTCCCGGACAAATATTGCCGCTGCCGGAAACATAACCTTTTCGCTGTGCGTTCGGCTCGCACTGTCCAGCGACAACAAGCGCCCATTCCCCGGCTACTCTCACTGCTTAATGGGTTTCTCGACTCTTCACCGGAGAGCGACCTGTTTGGGAAGCTTATGGGGGTGGTATACTGGGCTTTCAGAGTGTACCTGGAGGGGATAAGAGGGTAATGCTACCCTGTATTGTAAATCTTAATTGTATTTTATTGTATTGTTTATTGTTTTTAGTCTAAGTTTGGCCATTGTGCTGTTATTAAATAAATAAATAATTTTTTTTTGTTGGAATTGTTTTTTAAATACAAACAATCGTATATCAAAATAAATAATGTAGCATAGTTTTGGTCTTAAATCAGTAGTCTCATGTCTTCCTATAACAAAATGATGTTGCTACCGCGTATGGACATGGAAAATGGATCTTTTTTCGGTTAAGTACATATATTAGTGTATAAGGTGTTTTATTGTGCTATAGTCTACTCTCGTTTTAGTGTGCTGGCTGTGATATTTTCTTTCTATTTCTGTATTAAGAACTTGCTTGTATAGAACCAACCTTAAAATTGAAGAACAGCTAATGAATTAAATGTATGATCAGACACAGAACCGATCACACTTAGATAACTCTAAGAAAAGAGCGTACCATTCACTCAAAGATCAGCAGGCTATCGGCACTGCAGGTACCATTTTATACCATAAAAGTGAGGCCAAAAATGTGTACAGTCTTAAAACCAGATAAAAAGGGATGAGACCGGGTGTGTAGGTATTGCGAAATAAGGAAATTGATCACGCTTATGTGAAATTTAAGCTCATTTTATGCCAATTTCCGCTTTGAAAACGTGACTCCTTACGCAATTCCTATTCGTAAATTATTTAATGATTAAGGCATTATAAGGAAAAGTAGAATAATTGTGTTGAGGCTTCGTTTGCGGAACTAGACATAAATATTGATTGTTTAGTGTAGTTTATGTATTTTTTGTGAATAATGAAATAAAAATATTACGTTTTATATAACTTTTTTATCACCTTGTAAAATCAAAAATGATAAATAGTGCAAAGAGAATAAACAATGCTTTGATTATATACTAAGTTTTTTTTATTTTTAAATAAAAGGCTTTAATAATAAGGCTGAGACTGATCCTAATAATCTTTAAGTTCATGGAACAAAATGTTGATCAATTTTCAGTTCAAATTATTTACATAATTTTTGTTTTCTACGAAAATACAGTACAATATTAAACTTACTATTTAGTATCCGACACTAATTTTTAATGGTGACATGAAAATTGGACGAGCAGGAACACAAGTTGGCTCCGGCCCAGCTTCGAACAGCAGTTAATTTTACAATTCAACGCTGCGCTTGACTACGTGCAGTCCACAACAGAGCAGCTCCGACCATTGTAGACTGAAGAGACATTTTGAGAAATATTTTGGGTTATTTGGAAATAAATTACAATTTTAATTGTAATATTTAAATGTGATTTTGAAATCACGCGAAAGAACAAGTAGTTAAGTTTGGTAACGAGCGAATCATAAAAACCATAATCTGATCACATTTTTGCCTGCCGCCACTTCTAGGGATGTATGTTATTATAGCTACTTAATATCGTAATGGTTTGTAGAATTATTTTTTTAGTCAACATTTTGAAATTTCATATGCCACACCTCAAACGTCTCAAAAAACCTTTAGATACTCGTATGTACAAAACTGCAACTGTATAAATAAAAATAAACTATTCACAATTGAATTTAAACTCTATTTGCATAAAAATATACATTCAATATAAAATTTTATTACAAATTTATACATTACCTCTATCATATCTTATGCATAATGCCAAAACAACAGCTACACAGCCGTCTCAAAATGCATCACGAAATACCATTCGAGGAAACAAACTATGCGAACATGAATGGAAAATTCAAATCGCACTCTCTTTTTCATACGAGTTGTTTTGAATGGCATTTATGCCGTAACGTGAAGAGCAAATTAGCAAGTACTTGGGGTCAGTGGATGTTGGGTTTTAACAAAACACTACTTTGCATTTTCACCGAAATTCTATTTTTGAATTTAAATTATATGTGTCTATCACAGTTTTAAGTGAATTTGTTCAAAAGAGATGCGGTGTATTTGTTTTACGTGTGATATTTTTTAATTTATTGAAAAGTGTATATTTCATAAAAATAATAATTGCCACGGCCAGCATTGTTGGCCAAGTGAACTAATGTGTCTAGTAGCCTAGAAAATCAAAATTCATCCCTGAGGTCGTAGGTTCTATCCCTGGCGCGCACCAATTGTCATTTTTCTGTGTGCGCATTTAACATTCGCTCAAACGGTGAAGAAAAACATTGTGAAGTAACCGGCTTGCCTTAGACCCAAAAAGTTGACGGCGTGTGTCAGGCACAGGAGGCTGATCACCTACTTGTCAATTAGATTGAGTAATGATTATGAAACAGATATAGAAACCTGAGGCCCAGATTTATTTCATTTCAACTATTATATATATTATGTCATTTTAGATTATTTTTTTTATGCCATTCGGATTGGAACATATAAACTACTATTAATATTGAGTAAATTCAACTATAAACTTAAATATGAATGTAATCATAGTGAATAACAAAAAACACTACTCATATAATTGACATTTGAGGGCCTAACACACGCTTTACCAAGGATTAGCACCTAATATCCCCAAGCCGATAGTAAGGTACGTGATCCGTGACAATTTGGCAGTTCACAGAACATCACGGTGACAGCTCGGTTCATCTACAGATTATATTGCCCAAGGTTAGCTTAGATTGGCTAAGATACGCTGTTTGTTAATAAAATAATAAATAAAAATATGTTTATTACATACATATGCAATACAATGTGTAAGATTTGGGAACCCTTTTAAGTAAGATAAACCTGTGTCAGGGTTCCCAGCTCTTAAATAACAAACTTAATTATAAATTCCTTAAAATATAACTTAATTACATCTTTTATTTAATTTACTTTTGTTTTTGAATTTTCAACTGTTATCAACACGCCTGAGTGCATGAGTGAGTGTGTGGGTGCAAATGCGTAAGTGAGTGAGTGAGTCAGTGAGTGAATGAATAAAGTGTGTAACTACATTCTAGGTCTCAAAAGCATCTCTAAAGGTGCGTACGGACTATATAACATAACATGTTATACAACATTGCTATACAACATGTTTCAGATAATGTGGCCACTGAATGTTATAAAACATGTTATAATAACATGTTATTGATATGTATGCTAGGACGAACCCAGCATCTACGTTTTTTTGTTTTTCTTTTGTTATTTAAAATGGTTATATAACATTGTTATATTGCATTATTATTCTGATGTGTACAGTATTGTTTTATGTTATAATGTTGAATAACAAGGTTACATAATGTGGACGTGTTATAAAACACAAGTTATATAATATGTTACATAGTCTGTACGCACCCTATCACTGCGTAAGGTATGCTCATAAGCCAGTCCTTTAGAAATTCAAAAAATGCTTGTCTAGTTTCATATTGTATTCGAATTTAGAACGCAGAATTTTTATGTTTGACATACTATAATATCTCACTTAAAAAATAATAACAACAATAATTTTAAATCATCACAACGTTTTGAGGTTTTCTAGAGACAATAATATATGGTTAAAAGACTAGCCTGGCTGGAACATAATTAAAAAATCAATCAATGAGATTAAATAAAACAGTGTAGAAAACTGTTTCACTTAACTAATACTCTTGTGTAAATTGTAAATAAATTTAAACAATATTCAACTTCAGCTTCCATAAAATTTACTTTGAGGAATAACAGCCACAATTTTTCACAGAAATTAAACCCCAAGAAAACGTGGATACCGAATTCATTTCATCTAAAGTTTGATGCAAAAATCCATTACAAATTCGTATAGAGATAAATAACTTTAAAAATTTCATCGGACGCTCTCAAATACATTTCAGCGTGGATCGATGAAATATGCATAGCCGCTTCGTAAACCAACCTTCGAGAATTGCAGTTGGCAAGTGGATTACTGATACTAGTCTAAGAGCTGTCAAAGGTTATATTTTCATAGTTCTTCTTGTATGAAATAATATCGTATATATATATCTATATGTATCTTATGAATACGGTAGAATTAGATAGTTCCAAATGAAAGATGATGGAGAACACAACGTATACGTAAATTTTTATTTTATATTCATAAATAAAATCGCATCAATGAACTACTTGAACTTCATACTGTTCATGATAAGATGGCCGATCATTTGTAGTAAAATGGCGCTGGTTTTATTAATGGCGGTGCAAGTGCGTAATTTATGTTGACAAACGACTTAAATCCATTGTGAACACTGAATTCACTTTTAACTAAACTGAATAAATGAAACTTTATAACATAAATAACTAACATCAATTTTCAAATTAGTCCCAAAATGTAAATATAGTACATTTGAAACAATAATAGTTAATAGATCTCAAGAACTACTAGTCGGAAACACTAGAAAGATTACTAACGAGCTCTGGTGCCCGTAACTGAATGCGATAGATTTCATCTACTTAAACAAGATTTTTAGGGACTTCTTACACAATAATTATTCTATTATACCATAATGTATCATATACCTTCTGAATCTCATTATATATAAGTGAAAACCGTACAAGAATCTGTTGGGTAGTTTTGATTCGATTATACAGACGCGAGTAAGGTTTAAAAGAAATGCTATTAAAAAACGTCCCGTCTCTTTGCATTTCGAAATAATTTACTATTAATGAGGTCGCAATTAAAATTAATCGTTTAAAGTAATTAAAAATATTATCTTGAGTTATTACTTTTTATTACTCCAAATATAATTGCATCTGTTAGACTAACATCGATCCGCATTATATCTTGCAGTAGAAAGTCTACGGCTAGCATTTTTAAGCCGTTTAAATCTGATAACATTAAATTGTATAGAATATTTTCGTTAATGGTTCCCAGGGCGGTGGCTAAGCAATTAAAAAGATAATTCCTTTCTCCTAACATAAATCTCGTTATAGTTTTTCTTTCAAGTTGAAAGGAGTATGTTATGTATTTAAATACTTATAATTATTGAATGCAATACCGCGTGTCTGTACGAACTTATGTTTTCATACCAAAAATGAGATACGAAAAGACCAATGTTTCATAAGTTTATATTTATCTGTCACTGTCACACACATCTGTTTTTGCAGATATCACCAAAAGATAGCTTGGGTGGGGGAAAGATATAATTTAATTTAGCTTATAGTTTTTAATTAGTTCAAAAACTCTTAAACGATTCTTGTTGTCGGTTTTATAACTAGATAATCAAAAGTTATCCTACTTGAAACAACAATTACCAAACAATATTAAGAAATACTGTTTATAATACATATATTAACTTATTAATTCGATGTAGTCTTACAATATGTAGCTACAATTGTGCGATGACATGAGGGTATCACGCTATCTAAGTATTTCTCGGAGCACCTATTATATACAACATCTCGTCCTCGGCCACTGGATCTTTGGGCTAGCCAGTCTAAGGTTTCATTGAAGGAATAGTTATTTTCCTACTACAGTACAAAAGCAGTTAGAGTCTTAAAATAAACTCAGGAATTCTTATATTTATTAATTTAATTATAATAATAAATTAAATCTCAAATCAATCAACAATATAATGTATTGGGCGTTCTGAGGGCTTGCACAAGCTATTTCACTTCTCTGTTTCTTGTTCTGTTTATTTATCGGACACTTAGAAAACTCCTCTCGTGCTAAAAAACATAGCTTTATTAATATAAGAATAATTGGCATCTTTAAGTTAGGTGAAGGCCTATCATTTTCCTATAAAATATATGTGTGGAACACAGTCAATTCCTTGCTATTAACGAAATAACGAAGAAACATTTTATAGCATAGATCGGTGGAGCAATGTTCCGGCACACCATTGGACCTAATGAAATTCCATCGGCCCTCAAGTGATGTAATGAAATGTTACTTCTACGATCTGGTCGTAACTCTTATATTACAATATTAAGGCTTTACGTAAGTAGATATTTTATCTTATTATATATGTCAGGGAATGCTCGGAGTCAATTGACCATTTATTTTTATTGTTGCTTTGGTTAATAATTGAGATTTTTTATATTACAAATTTGTTATCTTTCTTACCTTGTTCAAGATATTTCTAATCAAATAAATAAGTAAACAGGGGTCGTAGAGGCTAGAGATATAAGTGCCTCGGAATTGCACGCACGTCGTCAGATCCTTGACTTAAAATGTTATCAATAAAAGACGTATAAACATCTACATTATGTCTAATCCAAGGGCTTCAAACAATATTCGTTATCAAGGGTAATTACAATATTCTTCCACCTCACCTCCATCAGACACACAGCACAAAAGCCAGTGCAGCAGAGCAGGCGGAAAACAATAAACGACTCAAATATAAAAGTCTTTGCTCAATCTTTGATTTCGTTCCCTTTGAAGTAGATACTCTTCGGCTGTGAACTACAAGTGTACAACCGCTAATTAAATATTTAAGTTGGCGCCTGATAGATAGTACTGATGACCCCAGAGCTGGTGCTTTACTCGCTCAAAGAATATGTATTGCACCAGCACAATGAATATTATGATAACTCTATACTATCACCAAGTTTTAATCTGTTTTTAATGTAATCTACAAGTACTTTGTACTCAAGTATTGTCTTGGCTGTAGTCCCCAAGTTCCATTAACTAAACTTCTTAAGCCAACATCACATCATGTGCTAAGCAACAATTACTTCGCACAGCTGAATTACCAACAAACAGCTTACTAACAGAAACTAGGTTTGAAGTTCCATGTAAGCTTATTAGCTTGAAACTTGGTATCGCCTGAGTGTTGTGGTCAGAAATAAAAATTATATAATTTTTTAGATCAACGTCAATAAAAATATTTCACTGCGAAACTGAACTCGAAACAAACTGGATTCGGTTTCTTGGCGATTGTTTTGAGTTGGTAGATGTAAAATAAACGTAAAAAGTAAAGCCTTAAACGTAAAAAGTACTAAATAACGAGCGTAGCGGCTACACATTTCAGCTTCCGCTAACTATTTCCTATTAAAATATGCTGCTATGGTACGAAACAACTGCCACCACGAGTATAGTTTTACTAGTACTATAAAAGTGTCATCACTCCTGAAGGTTAGAAATAGATTTACTAAAATTTTGGAATTTGTGCCGTGATAATGATATTTTTTATATAAAATATCTTTAGCACGGGACTTTTGTACTTTAAAATATTTATTTGTTAATAGTTTATATCAATAATATTGACAACATTCTTGGAATTCAATTAAGCGACAAACATAAAATGTATTCGCAGAAAAATATAATAATTGATACTGAGTAACATGCCCTACATCTTAAATGGTGAGGGGCAGGCCTCGTAGCCAGTTATACAGATGACAGATGGTCTAAAACAGTAACCGAATGGACTGGTCTAAAAGGAAAAAGGAACAAGGGCTGACCAATAGAGCGATGGGCCGACGGGATCGAAAGGGTAGCTGGAAAAATTGGATGACGATGGCACTAAATAAAATAGGGCGGAAAGAGTTGGAGGAGTTCTTCGCTCGGACAGGGGTAGTAAATTTTTTATTCATATATATGGGGGGGGGGTGTGGGTTGGGTGGGGGGGGGGGTGGGGGTTGGTTTTGGTTTTTTGTTTGGGGGGTGGGGGTGGGGGTGTGTGGGGTGGGGGGGGGGGGTGTGGGGGGGGTGGGGTGGGGGGGGGTGGGGGGGGGGGGGGGGGGGGGGGGGGGGGGGGGGGTTGGGGGGGGGGGGGGGGGGGGGGGGGGGGGGGGGGGGGGGGGTGGGGGGGGGGGGGGGGGGGGGGGGGGGGGGGGGGGGGGGGGGGGGGGGGGGGGGGGGGGGGGGGGGGGGGGGGGGGGGGGGGGGGGGGGGGGGGGGGGGGGGGGGGGGGGGGGGGGGGGGGGGGGGGGGGGGGGGGGGGGGGGGGGGGGGGGGGGGGGGGGGGGGGGGGGGGGGGGGGGGGGGGGGGGGGGGGGGGGGGGGGGGGGGGGGGGGGGGGGGGGGGGGGGGGGGGGGGGGGGGGGGGGGGGGGGGGGGGGGGGGGGGGGGGGGGGGGGGGGGGGGGGGGGGGGGGGGGGGGGGGGGGGGGGGGGGGGGGGGGGGGGGGGGGGGGGGGGGGGGGGGGGGGGGGGGGGGGGGGGGGGGGGGGGGGGGGGGGGGGGGGGGGGGGGGGGGGGGGGGGGGGGGGGGGGGGGGGGGGGGGGGGGGGGGGGGGGGGGGGGGGGGGGGGGGGGGGGGGGGGGGGGGGGGGGGGGGGGGGGGGGGGGGGGGGGGGGGGGGGGGGGGGGGGGGGGGGGGGGGGGGGGGGGGGGGGGGGGGGGGGGGGGGGGGGGGGGGGGGGGGGGGGGGGGGGGGGGGGGGGGGGGGGGGGGGGGGGGGGGGGGGGGGGGGGGGGGGGGGGGGGGGGGGGGGGGGGGGGGGGGGGGGGGGGGGGGGGGGGGGGGGGGGGGGGGGGGGGGGGGGGGGGGGGGGGGGGGGGGGGGGGGGGGGGGGGGGGGGGGGGGGGGGGGGGGGGGGGGGGGGGGGGGGGGGGGGGGGGGGGGGGGGGGGGGGGGGGGGGGGGGGGGGGGGGGGGGGGGGGGGGGGGGGGGGGGGGGGGGGGGGGGGGGGGGGGGGGGGGGGGGGGGGGGGGGGGGGGGGGGGGGGGGGGGGGGGGGGGGGGGGGGGGGGGGGGGGGGGGGGGGGGGGGGGGGGGGGGGGGGGGGGGGGGGGGGGGGGGGGGGTGGGGGGGGGGGGGGGGGGGGGGGGGGGTTTTTGGGGGGGGGGGGGGGGGGGGGGGGGGGGGGGGGGGTGGGGGGGGGGGGGGGGGGGGGGGGGGGGGGGGGGGGGGGGGGGGGGGGGGGGGGGGGGGGGGGGGGGGGGGGGGGGGGGTGGGGGGGGTGGGGGGGGGGGGGGGGGTGGGGGGTTTTTGGGGGGTTGGGGGGGGGGGGGGGGGGGGGGGTTTTTTGGGGGGGGGGGGGGGGGGGGGGGGGGGGGGGGGGGGGGGGGGGGGGGGGGGGGGGGGGGGGGGGGGGGGGGGGGGGGGGGGGGGGGGGGGGGGGGGGGGGGGGGGGGGGGGGGGGGGGGGGGGGGGGGGGGGGGGGGGGGGGGGGGGGGGGGGGGGGGGGGGGGGGGGGGGGGGGGGGGGGGGGGGGGGGGGGGGGGGGGGGGGGGGGGGGGGGGGGGGGGGGGGGGGGGGGGGGGGGGGGGGGGGGGGGGGGGGGGGGGGGGGGGGGGGGGGGGGGGGGGGGGGGGGGGGGGGGGGGGGGGGGGGGGGGGGGGGGGGGGGGGGGGGGGGGGGGGGGGGGGGGGGGGTTTTTTGGGGGGGGTTTTTTGTTTTTTGTGGGGGGGTGGGTTGTTTGGGGTGGTTTTGGGGGGGGGTGGGGGGGGGGGGGGGTTTGGGGGGGGGGGGGGGGGGGGGGGGGGGGGGTTTGTTGTTTTGGGGTGGGGGGGGGGGGGGGGTGGTTTTTGGGTGGGGGGGGGGTGGGGGGGGGGGGGGGGGGGGGGGGTGGTTTTGTGTGGGGGGGGGGTTTTTTTGTTTTTTTTGTTGGGTTTTTTTTTTTTGTTTTTTGTGTTTGGGTTGGTGTTTTTTTTTTGGGGTTGGTTTTTTTTGTTGTTTTTTGTTTTGGGGGTGTGTTGGGGGGGGGGGGGGGGGTTTTTTTTTTTTTTTTTGGGGGGGGGGTTTTTTTTTTTTTTTTTTTTTTTGGGTTGTTGTTTTTTTTTTTTTTTTTTTTGGTTTTTTTTTTTTTTTTGTTTTTTTTGGGGGTTTTTTTTTTTTTTTTTTGGGTTTGTGTTTTGTTTTTTTTTTTTTTTTTTTTTTTTTTTTTTTTTTTTTTTTTTTTTTTTTTTTTTTTTTTTTTTTTTTTTTTTTTTTTTTTTTTTTTTTTTTTTTTTTTTTTTTTTTTTTTTTTTTTTTGTTTTTTTTTTTTTTTTGTTTTTTTTTTTTTTTTTTTTTTTTTTTTTTTTTTTTTTTTTTTTTTTTTTTTTTTTTTTTTTTTTTTTTTTTTTTTTTTTTTTTTTTTTTTTTTTTTTTTTTTTTTTTTTTTTTTTTTTTTTTTTTTTTTTTTTTTTTTTTTTTTTTTTTTTTTTTTTTTTTTTTTTTTTTTTTTTTTTTTGTTTTTTTTTTTTTTTGGTTTTTTTGTTTTTTTTTTTGTTTTTTTTTTGTGGGGGTGGGGTGGGGTGTTTTTTTTGGTTTGTGGGGGGGGGGTTTGGGTGTTGGGGGTGGGGGGGGGGGGGGGGGGGGGGGGGGGGGGTGGGGGGGGGGGGGGGGGGGGGGGGGTGGGGGGGGGGGTGTGGGGGTTGGGGGGGGGGGTTTTTTTTTTTTTTTGGGGGGGGGGGGGGGGGGGGGTTGTTTTTTTTTGGGGGGGGGGGTTGGGGGGGGGGGGGGGGGGGGGTTTTTTTTTTTTTTTTGTTGGGTTGGGGGTGGTTTTGGGGGTTTTTTTTGGTGGTGGGGGGGGGGGGGTTTTTTTGGGTGGGTGGGATTTATATTTATATATATATATTTTTTTGTTAAATGTACGACAATAAGATATCAATGAATAAAGGCTTATTATTATTATTCACAGCATAGAGCACTTTTCAACTACGCAATTTCCACCACAGATTTACTTCATTATCAGCGGCGTAACTATACCATCTGGGGCCCGTGGCCAATTCTTTTGATGGGGCCCTATCAGTAAAAATCTACACGTTGAACTCAGTTTAATTTTAATAAACTTCGAGATTTTCAGCGTACTCAATTACACGTTGTATATTTCCCACTAATGGCCATAGGCCTCCTCTCATAGGCGAGAGGGAATGGTCTGTAATCCCCACGCTAGCCCAATGCGTATTGAAGACTTCACATTCATCCATATAACATAATATCTCTTGGGCAGGGGCCCTCTTGGGTCGGAGGCCCGTCGCATTTTGCCAGCCCTGCCACCCTATTGTTACGCCACTGTTATTATATTCATACATGATTATTTTATCGGAAATCGAACTTCACGAACTGCATATTAAATAAACGAAGCGTTTAGCTTGACACATAACTGATAAGCGAATTTGAAATAATTTGTCCAAAAAGCCACAACATAATTCAAATTGGACCCATTGGTGTAGAATATTGTAATGTAACTTGTCAGGGAAAGTTCAATTCAAATTGAATTGCAGACCGAAAGTTCCGTATTGCCGTTCAAAACTATTCGCACAAATCTAACGTACACTATTAAGTATTACATATTTAAATACATACTATATATTTACATATATAGTTTATTTATTTTTATTTTACATTTTGTTGATAATCCACATCTAAATACAATTTACTAAAGAGTGTGCACACCGTAACACACAAGTTTCAAAGTGTGTTATACGTTTTGTTTGTCAGTCACATTCCTGCTTTGTCAACTATTTGGTTTATGGTACAAAAAATTAGGTTCTCTTTGGAAAAGAATAGAGAATTTAGAGAGATCTTTATTGTGCCCAAAATATATGTTTCATTAATAAAAATATTGGTCATTCAAATGTTATTCATTTTTTGACTCCTGATTAGCGTCTCCGACGTCCAAGTAAATAGAAATACCTTGCGAAACTAAATTTCACATCAAATAACAGTCGTGCAATTGTCTGTCAGGTAGGTGAGGTGTAACAGGGTATCACACCGAAACTAATTTATTCACAGCAACTAACAATCAAATTGTCACTGGACTACGCTCTGCGATCCATGTTGTTATTGTATATAGCAAATTGTAGAATGTACAATGCTGGTTTAACACCGCTGTTTTTTTTCGTATGTGAGTCATAGCTAGGAAGCTTGATCAACCAGCAAAGAAATGCATATGCAGTAAAGAAAATCCGACAGTTTACTGATGAGGACACGGCTAAAATTGTGTACCATAGCTACTTTCATAGCGTTATGTCGTACGGCATTTTACTGTGGGGTGCTGCTGCAGAGGTTCAATCCATATTTGTGCTGCAGAAGCGGGCTGTTCGGGGTATTTGTTGTGTTTCTCCGAGGGAGTCGGTACGGAATAAGTTTAAGGAATTAAATATTATGACACTATCTGGTCAATATATTCTTGAAGCCTTGTTGTATGTCCAAAAAAATATAAACGATTTTAAAACAAATGGTGACTTTCACCAGTATAATACGCGAAATAGAACTAATTTGAGTGTACGACCAACCAGGCTCCAAAAGATAAACCACTCCTTATATGGAAATTGTATTCGTTTTTACAACAAGCTCCCAAGCGAAATTAGAGAATTATCACTAAATAAATTCAAAGCCCTCGTTAAACGAAAATTAATCAACAAAGCTTTTTATAAATTTGAGGACTACTTAAATGATCCTAATCCTTGGGATTGAATTGCTCCAGTTCAAACAATTTGTATGACAATACTTGGCGATTAAAAAGAGTGGCGGAAAGTTTCTTGCCAGTTCTTCTTACCCGCTCTACGCCCTTGACTTGCGAACTGGTAGTAAATGTAAATTTACGATTAATTTAACTTGACGATTCAAAAGTGTACTTGGTTACCTACTTGAATAAAGATATTTTGAGTTTGAGTTTGAGTTTGAGTTTGAAATACACTTTTACGAGTGAGAAGTTATGGGTAATGTATTTAAATATAATATTAATTGTATCAAATCTCTAGAAAGAAGAAGTCGATAGGTTTAACTGTCAAAGTTGTTTGGGGATTAAAGCTGACTTCATAATTACTTCATTTGTTTAATGAATTTAAAAAAATAATTCTGCTTTCCATGCTCTTTCAAAGAGAAAACAATTGAAATAAACTGGCGAAATCGTATTGTTAAAAAAAGAAAAAGAAATTTTTAAAAGTTGTATTTTATACAAAGTTATTTAATATTCACTTAATCGTTTATTAAAACTAATAATAACAATCAAATGTACAGTGGGTACAATTTTCTTAACCTACATAGTCGATAATAATCAAAATAATTACAAAATAATAAAATGAAAATTTTAACAAATTTAAAAAGTTTGGTCCCTGTGGCAGTGTACCTTTAACGCTGGCAGCATTTCCTCGCTGCATTGCAATACTTATTCGTTGAGCGAGGAAACCACTAGCTCAGGGGTCACCGTTACTATCTACCAGGCGCCAACTTAAATCTTTGTTCGAGAGTCTCTATTCCAAAGGGAGCAAAATTTGAGGTTGGAGAAAAGAATTTTATATTTGAGATGTTTATTATTTTACCGTCTGCACTGCGGCCGCCCCAGCTTTTTTGATTGTCCGAGGGAGGTGAGACGGGTCTTATACACCTTGACAGATATTGACATTAGGTCAGAGGACTTAGGTGAAGATAAAAGTAGCCCAATGTCTCATCTCTATCATCCTTAAATAATCAAATTCCAGCTTTGTTAGCAAACTTTTAAAATAATATTTTGTTTATTAAAACCAGCAATGGATGGACGTCTCGAATTATGATCAATTTACACATTGATAGAATTGTAATCGAATGTAGAATGAAATCAGAGAGCCTCGTAATTTTAGTTCTAGCTGACTAGCCAATAAAATTATACCGTTTAAATTATTACATTTTAAAGTCTGTTATATTATTGAATATTAATATTATTTAACTGTTATTAGATCAATGAATGAAATACTGAAATATTTGCTTCGCTTAATATCCCTTCGGCACTGCATGATCCTGCATGGCACTCTACATGGATATTGTAGAAATTATATTGTGTGATTAAATTAATGGCTAGCGTCATAAATTAATTATGAAATGAAAATGATATTGTGTATATCTCGGCTTGTTTTCACTTATAATTTTTTTTAAAGGGTTTTGATAAATTATCGTTCTGACATTTTAGTGTCTACTGTTGATTTGATAACATACAGCTATTACTCAAAATATCCGTCATAGATAGAAGCTTTTTGGGAATGTGGGTCTAGAGAAATTCTCTATTTTCCTTATGGTCAGAAGGGTCGAGATAGCCAGCGCTAACAGAATTAATAATTCACTCGACGCACCACATCGTTCACGAAAACCCTGATAAGCCAACATTACCACACCTTATTAACTTCAGCAAAACGAATTTCTCTCGAAATATTTTCCAGGCTCATTTTATGGGCTAAGATTTTCTTGCATCGGCCAATTTAGTTATTTTGCTGACCAATATATTTTTTGCTATTATCTATTATGCTATACAGTACATATAGTTCTCTAGAGAATGTAAACTCTGATTATTAATGTTTTTATTTAATGGGCCTTGATGAAACACAATGTTACAATAATATAATTTAATAAAAACGAAACACCATTTAAGAGGCAAACACAGCGGTTTTATATTTAATCACCATTGCTAACGAACAGAATTCGTACAAACTATAAATATGAGATTTAAAAAGCGAGAAAAAAAACAGTGGCGCTACATTTTCTGAATCTGTTTTATGATCATTTTTTAATCTAATAGGCAAGTAGGTGAGCCTCCAGTGCCTGACACACGCCGTCGACTTTTTGGGTGTAAGACATGTCGATTTCCTCACGATGTTTTCCTTCACCGTTCGAACGAATGTTAAATGCGCACTAGAAAGAAAGTCCATTGGTGCACAGCCGGGGATCGATTATTTCTTATTTTAATGCCACTGATTTATTATTTTATTATAGGATTTATATATTTACGTTTCTTAAACAGACCACTAATATAGTTTTTTCTCCAGTTAGTAATGCAAGCAAAACTGGTACACATTGAATTAGTTTACTCCTAAATGTTAGGTCATACAGCATATGTTCTAGAACAACTTTAATACGAGAGTCAAGAACAAACTTGAAATCGAGACATGTAGCCAATTACCGAAGATAGGTTTAATTAAAAGTGCTAACCTCTGTTAGAACTTGGCAAGTTCCCTTTGCAACGTGAACTAGACGAATAGTTCTTGGTTTCGTGTATAGTATTGTGGGTATAATTTAATATAAAGGCTCGTACAATAGCTATAAATATCTGGGATTCACAGAAAAATATAAAGTGTAATTGTATAATATGCAACACAATTCAATTATATTAATAAATATATTTATTTGTGAATTAGGAATTAATAAATACCGACAATGACACTAACGCCAATGCTCCAACATATACATATATGTCGGAGCAATAATAGCATAACAAAGCATATAAGCAGTAATATTGAATACATAATATTCAAGTTGCACACACTGTCGTATTATCTAATGAAACTGCTTCCAAAAAAAACAAACTAAAGTAGTTTATTTTTTTTATTTGTAATAAAGTTTTAGTTCTATAAACTCAGCATGTTTACGCTTGAAACTGGAATTTCTACAGCGCTCAAGTGCTACGCCACATATCAAACGGCTAACTTTCCAATAACACTTGAACGCATTAATCGCTCCGAGTGCTTCAAGCACTTCCTTTACAGGTAGGTAATTGAAATAATGAAACACTAGCTTCTAAGGAACAATATTACGTTTTATAGAGAACTATTAAGTTATACATCAATAAAAGGCGAACTGATTCATTAATATTTCTTATTGCGGGTAGGTGATACGACAAGCTTTGCTTATCTAGATTGTTTATGTAATTATAATAAACCTGCTATACAAAAATGCTTGAACAACATTGCCCAACCTAGCGTTATCTGTAGAATATAGAAACTAGTCGTTCTAAAGCCGTGTATTCTCGGATTATGTTTGCTCGAAGTTAAAGCAAAACTAGGTTACCAGAAGTTTAAACCTACCGTCATGTAAGCTTCATATTCGTTTTTTTTTCTATTAAGTGGAGCTTGGTATTCTATGTACGTATAGAGAAATAGCTGATGAAATATGTTTTATTATTTTGATAAACTATTCCTCATATTTACGTAACAAACATGTTGGTCTTTAGACTGCTTTTTATAATAAAGCTGTTGTTTTATTCAGCCTCTAATAACATGTTTTGTCTTTAAAGAAAAAACTTTTTAACTGGATTAAAGTTATGTATTATTATAAATTTACAATTATTTAACATAATTTTAAATTTATCCGACGTTTCGCGTGCTTTACAGCGTGCGTGGTCACGGTGACTGAAGACTAAAGGTGTTGGATGTCAAAAAGTATCACAGCTGTAGAGAAAGTTGTATTATCTGTATTTATTTCCCCGGAGTTGGTATCGACTAAAAGATGGAGGGTTTTGGCATTTTATTTTGGCACAAAAAGTTTTTTCTTTAAATGTGTAAAGGTTATGTCAATCAAAGACTATGTTTTGTATTTGATTGACATAACTGTAGTTGTATCTCTCTTGTGGCATTTTGTAGATAAATAATAGAATACTTAATTGACTAATATATAATAAGAATTAATAAATTGTAAACATAAACATTTATTAACGCGTGTAAATAAATTAATTTATATGTAGTATTATCAAATACCTTTCGTATTTATTATATTGTAATACTATTGTATTGTTTAGTGTAATTTTAATAAAATTTATAGTTTATTTTTAAAATATTTGTGTGTTGATAAATGTTTGTTACAAAAGTAATATGTTTTATTTGTGAATCATTCTGAATTATAAACAATGAATGTTAAGATATTAACTTTTGTTTAATTAATGATTACATAATTTAAAATATTATTATTAAGCCGTATCTTGCCAGCGCTGTGGAATATTCTGCTCCTCAGCATAATGCTGAGCCAGGGTCAATTACAGGTATAGCACACACGCATTACACACTTGAAACGAACCGAATGGGAAAAGGGGTTTTTTTTTGTTCTTGATATCACTCATTTTATTTTTTCTTTGATTATTGTTATTTTGTGTTTATGTGTGTGTGTTTTTGTTAGTAATAAATGTTATGTCTATGTCTATCGAAGAAGATAATTTTCATCTTAATAATTTAATCTCTGTATTTTGTATGGCAACCATTAATAAGACTAACTCTGTGTATTATAAATAATAACAGATGTACATACTGTGGAGGAAATGAGGCCGACTTATCCCACCTCATCTTGAGTTGCCCGACCTTTAAATTTCAACGATTAATACTAGTAACGGATATTATGAAGTTGATGGATTTTGATGAGAATAATCAGACTAAACTTGGAAATTCTTTAGCAAATAACCAGACAAGATCAGCTTTAGACTCATCATTCACTGCAAATGGTAGTCATCAATGTCAACCATCACAAATAGAAATTCCCCGCCGTGTCCAAGATTTACTGAAATGTCCAGTTCTATTCAAAGCTATTTACTATTATATAAAAAACACGGTTGAGAAAATTTAAAGCTCACCATTGTATTACATAAATTGATTGTATTTTATGTTAAGTTAGTATAGTTATTTGTGTAACATATTTTGTTATACCTTTTTTTTAAAGTGCCAATGGACTTAGTATCCGGCTAATAAATAAATAAAAAAAAATAAAAAAACTAACTCTGTGTATTTGGTATAAGGTCACCAATTTTTTACTGTCAATATTTGTCACGTTTCTGAATAACGACTGGAATTTAGTATGGTTCAGTTGGTAGAACAAATGTTGTTTTTAGGTTGGTACTACGTTTGCCATTGCTCAACAAACGCATCGTATGGTTCAATGTTGATTTTGCCAAACCTTCGCAAACATTTTGTTAAAATACAAATCAATATTTACAATAACTATTTTAATATTATTGGAATTAATGTAGATACTGTTTCATAGCTATATATAGACAAGTAAGCATAGTTTCTTGGTAAAAGAATATAGAATATTTGAGTTCTTTACGAAGTTCGATAACTCCAAATACTTCCTTGTCCAAATGGATTCTTAAACTAATATTTATACCATCTCTACTTAATGTATAGTACGGTTAGAAAAAAGGGAAGTAGGAAAGAGCGAGCAGTTTTTAAGTAAATAGTTTTAAAATATTATTATTAAGCACATACCGTGCCTGGAAGGAGACAAAATAATAAATTTGTAAAGGAAAGCAAACAAAAATGAAAGAACGGGTCTCGCAAACAATTGCGCCCCGTCTTGTCATGGGCGCAATTGTAAATTATATATTAACAATGAAGTAGCGGCGTATCTCAAGATACGCGCAACACGAATAAGTATGATTTATCTTTTTAGTAAAAAAATATTATAAATGGAAGAAATCCCTGGACACTATGGCATGAGAGTAGATCGGAATATTTCACTTTGAAACAAAATTATTTATTTTATTACTTTAGAATGAAATAAAAGCAGAAAACCACAGTTTTTTTAAATAAATATTTGTTTTTATCTCCAAAATGCAACAAGAAAAGGTGGGAGAGAACAAGCAACCTTTAAATAAAGAATCTTAATTTGATTCATTTTATTAATTCACTATTAAAAGTAGCTTAATTACTCTCGAGGTAACCCTTTACCCCGTGTTCAAACAGCGATGTTCAGACTCCATATGCATTAGGCATTAATTAGGTTTTCCCACGCTTTGAGCACGTCTCACTGCAACTTCATGCAGATGCGCTAAGTTATTAATTATCCCAGGATAATTGTTCACTGCGGATTGAGCTATTATCCCGGACAAAAAGGCTTTTAAGCGTTTAGTAGGGCTAGGCTTTTGTGATGTGGAATTTAAAACGCCTTTAAGATATATCTTTTCATTTCACTCTCCTTCTCTTTTCTCAATTTGACAGCAGACGAATAAATTTCAGAAAATCAATCTGTTGCTTACACTATAATATAACGTGAGATTTTGTCCAGACAAATCTATTTTTAGGGCATGATCACACTAGAGCCTAAGGTAATCTTAACTCTTAACGCCGTGTTCTGCTGAAATTCTGCTGCAGGTCTAATTTGGCTGTGTTATTCAAGTCTTTTGAGGATGCCAATTATAACAATTACATAGTAAGCTCGTCCATTAAAATATTTTGCTAATAAATATGTTACTCACGGAAAATACATATAATATATATGCAAATAAATAAAATACATATAACTTATAAATTTAGAAAAAAAGAATAATAGATAATATATTTACCCCATAACAAGAATAAAAATAATAGCCTTTATTGCTGTAAAATACTTTTCCTATGAAATATATATAAGATGTGAAATATGAACTAATAATTAATCGGCGCGCCGGTTTATTTCTATTTTACAGCTTGTCCTTGAACATAGGTCTCCTCGAAGAGCTTCCACTCCTTTCGGTTTCTAGCTTTACGTAGTCACATAGGGCCAGCTGCTCTACTTACATCATCTACCCATCTTAATATACGTCTTGCTCGTTTTCTTTTGTCATAGCGAGGAAGCCACTCCGTTTCAATATTTTACTAGAAGTAACAGTATTTCTAAGCTTCGTCATGTAGCAATAGAAATAAGTCAGTATAATTTTACCAAATTTAATAAATTGTGTGTGTCTTTACATCACAGCGTAAACACAATTTGAAAAATAAAATTAGTTAGGTAAAACGGTACAATTAGACTTTTTTTCGCCACCCATGGACACTCACATGGCCAGAAGGCTCGCAAGTGCGTTGCCGACCTTTCAATAATTGCTACGCTCTTCTCTTCCTAATTTACTTACTTATACTTATTTAGTTTTATGATTTACGTCTATAATACTACTTTGTTGCATTTTCAGATTCCTGCATCTGTTGAATTGATATTTTTTTACGTAACAAGCCCATCATATACCTAAAACACTCGAATTTTAGTGCGCACTGATTTGAATCGCTAAAATTGTCTCGTTATAAATTATATGATAGTAACCTGCAGATATTGCAGGAGTAACAGTACTGCAAAACTTTCGAAATTAACTAGGAACCAACAATCTAAATAGTAATTGTCCGATTAATATTACGTACTGATTTGTTAGAGGGAATTAGTTTGACCTGATCTTATAAATGGTAAGTATCATATTATGTTTTTACAGAGATAAACATTGTTACGGGTGACGGTAACTAAAATCTGAGTTGGGTAATACCTTCTAGTTAATAAATTGGGCTAGCTGATGGCGACGTGTATCTCGTTCGTATATACTTATTGTAATACTAAATTTCTCATGTAAATTAAAAATATTTTTGTAATGAGAAATAAAGTTCTTTAAACATTAAATTAACAGTTACGCATTTTGTGCTATAAGGTTAGTAATGTTTGCCTAGTGGTCTGCACTTTCATCGGACGTACGTTTGAATCTAGGCTATGCACCAACGATTTTATAAGTTAGCCTTTAACACATAGGGCCATCCAAGTATTACGTAAGCAGATTTACTACAATCGTTTGTAGCCTTTGTCAGCAAAAGTAAGCAAATCTCTCACATCTTCTTCTGTACATTTTATACATTTGTATGAGAGTTTTAAAACTTTCGTACATTTTTTGGCATAACTTGGACTTGTCTATTTGATACTTAAACAATTCTTTGGCAAAGTGGATCAACGGTAACACAAACATTAATTTGCTTTGCCTACTCGATTTGATCTCCCGACCCGCATGTCATCAAAAATAACAAAATCCCCCTGCCCTCTTTTTAAGAAAACCATCAATCAGCATATTTTAAACCCAACAAAACAACGACCTTGACCTGGGGATTAGAATGCGTAGTACTCAAGATGAGTAGTAAAATCCTAAACTCCAATTGCCATCAAACCCCACTAACTTTAATAATAAGTTCTAATTAATACCAGTTAAAAGTTCACTGCTCTGATAGAAGTTTGTTTTTAATTATCGTTCTTGTGATTTCGTTTCACTAAAAATTGAACTAAAATACATTGAAGAGGGCTTTATTTCAGGTTTAATTCGAATGAGAGCTTAAAATGTTTCACTATTTTCAATTCATTATGATTCTTTCAATTTAGAATTGGATATTTATCCAGAAGATATTGTATTGGATAATTTTTGGATTTAATTTAATTAGCATGTGCCTTGGCCTTGTGCCACCGTTGTCTACCTAATTATTAAAATCCCTAAAGCTTATAAGTGTCTCTGCTCAAGAACTTTAGAACTATAATATCTTTCTCAATATTATTATGGAAACACGATTATCGATATAATTGAATGATTTAATCGAATGCGACGCTGCGACGAAGTTTAAGTTAACAAGTGCTCATCACTTCAGTTTTATAGATGCAGTATCAAATCTGAATAACAAGAATTAAAGCGAACGTTCCAGAAAATGTAATATGTGATCTTCAACATTTTTTTTAAACAATCAAAATAGTTGAAGGAAACTAATGATGTTTTTTTACGATTTAGATGTTTAGATTAACTCGTTTATAACTAAATGAATACAAGTACTATTAATACAATTCTTGCATTTTCATTTTAATCCGTTTGTTTTATCAGTAAAATATATATACTGGACTAAAATGCATATGCAATACAACTATTTGTTGTTAACTAATAAGAATAGGTATTTCATAGTTAAGGTGGATTAGATGAACAATTGCACTATTAAAACAGTATCTATTAATATTTTGACATAAGTATAGGGCAAAATATGTTCGTAGATTTATGATGGACATTTTTAATACATAAGTAGATGCCATCTTTATAATTTGGTTGTTTACCCAAATAATTTGGTTATATAAATATTACCCTATAGGGTTCGATTCCCGAAACATTAATTATTCCAGGGCTAATCACTTTAACTAAAATTTATTGTTCCAATTTTTGGGACGTCAAATACAAGGTATACATTCGTTTGTCTCCTCAAGATTGGTTGGACTGATTTGTATAATTATGATCTTGAAATTTTTAGATGAAGTTCAGGGAAGGTTTAACGGTAGAAAACAGAAATAAGTAAAAAAAAATAATAAAAACGACAAGTGAATTTTGCAACAAAACCTATTCTGGTCGTATTCGATATCTTTTGTCTGTTTACAAATAAACAATTGTCACTTGGATGTCATATATGCCTTTTTGTGTTTCACAGCAATAGTATGAATTCCAATGTCTTTTGTTTGTTTTAAAATTTTGTATTAATTTTTGACACAAATATATGTAGGTACAAAGTTCACAGAGTCATCGAGTAAACTATAAAGTTTGAATGTCTCGGTTGAACAGGTTGGTTTATTGAATTATTTGATCACACGTCATCCTTTGAATACTTCAAACGTCAAGTATATGACAATTTTTAAAGTGCTCTACAATATCTTCAGATATGAATTGGGGGCTAGTAGTAGTTAAACAATCTTAGCAAAATTGAAAGAAAAATCGCAGTTAACAAGTAATCTGTACGAATGTTTACGTAACTGGGCTTCAAAGAGTGGAAAACGTCAATATCTGCTCCAACCAGATATGAATTGACTGAGCTTCCCAATTTTCCGTTTACTTTTTAGTGATAACTCTGGACTAGTTGTGGGATAAGTTTTAGATTTTTTTTATTTTTTCGAAATATGGACAATTTTTTTTATAAAGGTTTGTGTCTTTATCGCAGTTCTATTAAAATACAAACTTTAACAGTTATAAACGCAAATTTATTTTTGTTTAGCTAACTTAAGCTGACAAGTATTAGCATTAGAAAACTATTCGATACTGTAATTTGACTTCATAAAACCGTTAATGTTAAGCCATCTTTTGAAAAAATGTATTTCTCTTCTAGTTGTAGAGAAGCAAGGTTTTTTGAATGTAACAGGAGGCAAACGGACAGGAGGCTGACCAGCCACGGACACTCACATTGCCAGAAGGCTCGCAAGAGCATTGCCTTTAAGAATTAGTACGTTCTTTTCTTGACCTTAAGTCGAATTAGTTCGGAAATTCTTCAATGGGCAGCTGGTTCCTCATAGAGGTGGTGTGCGGCAAAAACTGCCTTAAGCAACGCTCAGTTGTGGAACGACGGTTGTCGAGGTGATACGGATGGTATTTTGTATTCTGCCTTCACGTCCGAAGATGAATCTCAGCTGCAGGTATTAATCCGAACAACTCGTCTGACCACTCTCCATGGTAGATGCGGTATATGATCCAGAGAGACCCCACATCACTAGCAACGAAGTTAACTTCAGGCCTAAAGCAGGCAAGCTCTTGATGTGAAAATCTAGGTGCGTTTTCTGAACGATATCTAGATTTTAATTTATGCCTTAAAAATTTAAACATTTGTTTGACCTCTCGACGCAAATTCTGCTTTCTGACCTTCGAAATATTCATCCGCAAATAACCAAAGTAAACAACTAAAATTAATAAAAGGGATTCTCAACTTGCGAAAATTTCTCTAATAAGAACCTTTGCGGCGCCGTGGTTGCGGTGGCGGTTCAAATCTGACAATTCGCTCGTGTAATTATCTCTTATGTTACACACGGTTAATTAAACTTTGTTTATTAAATCGGGTTGTAATAATATGTAAGTTGAACATGAACCATAGAGTTCAGAGCAAGCATTTCAACCTTTGTGGTCATCATTAAAAGGTACCTTTAATATATTGTGCTCGAATTTCCTCTAGATATGCAGCGAGATCATTTATCATTTGTAAATCTATTATGCAAGTAGGTGATCAGCCTCTTGTGCCTGGCAGAAGCCGCCGACTTTTTGGGTCTAAGGCAAGCAGTTTTCCTCACGATGTTTTCCTTCACCGTACGAGCAATTGTTAAATGCGCACATAGAAAGATTGTCAATTTGTGCACAGCCGGGAATCGAAAATATGACTCAGGGATGAGAGTCGCACGCTTAAGATACTAGGCCAACGGTGCTGCTGCTGTGTATTATATATGTATGTTAAAACGTTAAAACTAAGTCTAATAGAACGTGGAAACAAAAACCGGAATAAAAAAGCCTCACAAAAAGTTTAATCAAAAGTATTTTCTGAAATATCTCATGTTTTAAGAATTTAAGTACCTTTATTTTTCAACAATGAATATTATTCCTCTGATATCATACTACTCGCGATTAAATTTATATAAAATATTTAAAAGTCTAGCAACACCGGTCTAATCGCATAAAACCAAATAGAATGGTCACCCACAAAGTTAAATTTGTTTGAACAACCTTATGAGCTCTGTAATTATGAGTTTATGCTAGTTCTGCGGCCGGCGCTGCTCAACACAAACACAAACTGGATATAACCGGTTGCAACTGCAAACCACCGGTAATAACTGGATCTGAGGAGTTCAAATTAAACCTTTATAAGTATGTAACGGGATGTCTAACATTGTGTAAGAAAAAGTTCAATATTTAGAAAAAAATATATAACGTTATGTATAGGACAGTCTTACAATTTTCCTGCTATTTACTATTTATTTATTAACACTTCGTTGCAGTAATACAGAAATATAGTACAATTGAAATAATTACATAAAAGAGAGGGGAAGCGGTCCTACCGCTTTCAAGCGATCTCTTCCAAGCAACCATTGAGAGAAAAAAATAGATATGGTTAGCGCAGGTGCAAAACTAGATAATTCATAAAGACAAAACTAATTGAACAAAGCAATTAAAACATAAACAGTGCAAAACACCATAATTCCAGATCAGTTAGTACGAAAGTTAGGGATACGATGTCAACAGGTAATATTTGTACTGTAGAGATTTAAAGGAAGATAGAAAAGGAACTAAGCGGATAGGGATGGGAAGTAGTATTCACTTACTACTTATAGTTAAAAAACCCGTGTTTGGTATATATAGTATTCCATTATTATTAGCAGAAACATTTAAAAAATCATCAATTGTGATATCTTTCATCATACTTTGATGATTATGACATATAAAGAACGAATTTCTCATAACTACTACAACCACTTATCTCCAATAACAGTAAGGGTTGCTAAAATTCTGAGGCAAATCGAATAAAATATATTTTAGAAACATATTTGTGACTCAAACACGACACACTTATGTGTTGTATCGACATGTAACGTGTCTATAAACTTATCCCATTGGGAACTCAGAAAGAATATTTAAAATATATGAATTTACATAAATTGTATAAAACAAAAAACAATTAAACTAAACATAGCCAAAGATGGAAATATTTTGAAATATTTACGAAAGTAAATTATTTGATACGTAATACCTAATCGGCTGTGTTGTGTGATGTTCATGAGAAATTGTGTGTGGCTTATGATGCAGGTGATTTACCGCTATGGATATTCTTCATACTTCTTTGAAGTACGTTAGCTTAAACAAGTCGTATAGTGGTCGTTGTATGTCCGGGCTGTGTGATACAAAACTGATTTTTTTCTTTTTTTATAGGACAGGGGGCAAACGGGCAGGAGGCTCACCTGATGTTAAGTGATACCGCCGCCCATGGACACTCTCAATGCCATAGGGCTCGCGAGTGCGTTGCCGGCCTTTCAATAATTGGTACGCTCTTTTCTTGAAGGACCCTAAGTCGAATTGGTTCGGAAATACTTCAGTGGGCAGCTGGTTCCACAAAGTGGTGGTGCGCGGCAAAAACTGCCTTGAAAAACGCTCAGTTGTGGAACGGTGGACGTCGAGGTGATACGGGTGGAATTTCGTACTCTGCCTCGACGTCCGATGACGAAACTCAGCTGCAGGTATTAATCCGAACAACTCCTCTGAACACTCTCCATGGTAAATGCGGTAGAAGATGCAGAGTGACCCCACGTCTCTACGCAACGCCAAAGGGTCTTTTTTAGGGATCGGATGTATCGAAGCGGTTTTCCAGCACTTCGGGACAGTGCCGAGCGAGTACAGGTACCGGAAAAGGCGCGTTAAGTCCGGAGCCAACTCAGGAGCACAAGTACGCAGCACAATTGGGGGGATACCATCCGGCCCGCTCGACTTATAAATGTCCAAGGAGGATAGTGCTTTGCGGACAGCACGTTGCCGGAATGTGATTTCCGGCATCGAAGAATCACACCGCGAAATGGTCGGTGGTGATCTTCCTCGGTCATCCAAAGTCGAGTTGGACGCGAAGAGACAGCCCAAAAGGTCGGCCTTCTCCTTCGCAGTGTGGGCCAGCGAGTCATCCTCCCTGTGCAGTGGTGGAATGGCGGGCTGACAAAAATTCCCTTGGACAGCTTTGGCAAGAGACCAGAAGGCTCGAGTCCCTAAAGGGAGTTGGGCCAATCTCTCGCCAAATCTGGCAATGTGCTCTGACTTTGCCTTAGTGATTTCCCGTTTGAAGGACCTGGAGGCTGAGTTATATGCTTTTTTAAGTTCGCTGGTATTGGCATCACGAGATTTCGCCACTTCCCCCCATGCCTTAAAGCATTCTCGCTTTCGACACGAGGCTGCCTTGCAAGAACGTTTAAACCAGGGCTGAGACTTGAAGGCACAAATGAATGTTCCAATTTGTACCCCGGGTAGGAGAGGTAAGAAGTATCAGCCGGGGAGGAAATCTGAATCTCAGTAAGGAAGAATAAGGCCGGTAAAAGTGAACCGCGTTTAGGTTAGTTTTCAGCCCCCTAACATTTGTAAAGTCCACCGTGAGCGTGGAAGGGGTTGCCTTAGGTAAATGCTTCCGTTCGCCCCGAGATCGAAACCTATTAATACATAAGTTTTTAGCGCAGTTTTTGCCCCCCCCAGAATACGAAGCCTGTGCATCCACCATCGAATACCAATTGTTCCGATGATGGACGCCCAGAGGGGGATTCTCCACAGCGGAAACGTGTGGTATCCCCCTGGGGTAATCTCTGTTTGAACTGCATCTTCATACTTATGCGGGGGGGGGATTGATGGGCTCCGGGAGTCTCACTCACCGCACGAAACGCGAGTACAATAAGATGAACTTATTGCATCACTTCACGCCGGTTTTCTGTGAGACAGTGGTACTGCCCCGGTCGTGCCTGCCCATTTGGCTGAAGCCCTAAAGCAACAGCATGGCACTCCCACTAGGATGGGGGTTGACTGATTGCACTGGTGAAATAACCTCTGTTACAGGTTATTTCACCAGTGGGCGATGGGGTCGTCACATCCCGACGCCGGAATGAATTTTTTGCATATAGTGTTGATGTGAGGATCATGAAACAAAGCATGATTACGAGTCTAATTGGCAGTCAGGAAGTCTATTTTTTATAGAAGTTGGCTGCAATTAATTTTATTTGAGATGATTTTATGTAGTCAAATAAATTCAAAGATCTTTATTAGATACAAACAATTTCGGCGTTCTCCGATATAAATTTACTAAAAAAAGTTGTAAAGTAAACTGCGCCGATATTTTCCCTGCGACCACTAAATATTCTATTACAAAAGAGGTATTTATGCAAGATAGGCCTTATCTCGGCATAAGCCAGAGAAAGAAGGTTTTAGCTGGTAATAAATATCGACGAACCTTGGTCATATCGAGCCATTTCCGTTACGGATCGCAAAATTTATGCTTTCAGACTTTGTCGGCCCACGAAACTGTCACGCTCCACTGGCTACTGTTAATCGCACCCAAACCCTGTGTAGTTTTGCATGGGTTTTATTTTGCTTGTTATTAGGTCTACAGTTTGAAAAATTATTTACATTGCAGTTTTCCAGTGTTGCTTGTTATGATTTTGGTAAAACTCAGAGAATAAATATAATTCTTTGAGAAATAGTATCTTGGAATCGTATGTACCAAAACACACCTCAAATAGTTATTGAACATTATACTGGCCCTAATTTTTAATTACTTGAAATATACATAACAAAACACAACCAATTCAGGCTTTTATTAAATATTAACCGTTATTGCCGCGCACCACCACTATTTGGTGCCACCTACCTACCCACTGAAGTATTTCCAAACCAATTCGACTTCCTCCGATATCCTTCATGAAAATAACGCACTCGCGAGTCCACTGGTTTTCAGAGTGTCCATGGGCGGCGGTATCTGGAGAGCCTCCTGCCCGCTGGCCCTCGGTTCTAAAAAAAAATATTTAGGTTCTTTATCCTATACATTTTTTATTTGATATCTTTCCTGGCCACTCGTAAATTATTGGGTAAGAACAAAGGGCGATTTTTGTTGATATTTATCATAAACCCTCTGAGAGGCTGACGTTGAGATACTGCTTACTACTGAAGACGTTTTTATATTATGACATCATCTTCAGACATCTTATTTATTCAACACTCATTTGTTTGCAAGGGATTCTATCTTTACAATATAAAAACGCAGATGGCATTGAAACAAAATATCTGCCTAATCAAATGTTGATTGAAACCAAAGAAAATTTTTAGAACATTAAGAATTAGTTTGCTCACTTAAAACGCTTACAAAAATATTTTTACCTTAAGCATTTTAGAATTCAAAATTTATATTAATGTATGGACAATGTCGATGTCTGCCCTTAAAATCTTTTTCATCTGCGTATCGGCTTATGTTTCATGATCAATCTAATATGCAAGTAGAATCAGCCTCCTGTGCACACGCCGTCGAATTTTTGGGTCTAAGGCAAGCTGGTTTCCTCACGATGTTTTCCTTCACCGTCCAAGCGATAAATGCACACATAGACAGAAAGTCCTTCCACAGCCGGGGATCGCATGTGCGCATATAACCTACTACCTCAGGGATGAGAGTCACACTCTAAATCCACTAGGCCAACACATCTCTTATCTTTATACATATCTGCTTTTTTATGCAAAACTACAACAACAAGTGTTCATACGTTACATTCGATTAAGTTTATAAGTATATAATATATACTCCTAAGCATTACAAACTTAGGATATTACAATAAAACAAAGAGGTCGCCCGATTAATCCCAACGTAGCACTTAGTAAATCGCTCAGCTCGCTGTGGCCGAAACAATTGTGACTCCTAATTCCATTTACTATGTTCATAGAAGGGGTTGTAATTAAATGGTTTTGTTACTATTTACAAGTACTACTTAGTAATATTGTTATTAGTTTATATTATTGCACAGAAATAAACTAATACCCGAAAGCGTATATTGCAATATTTTTGTTCGTTAATTTTAATTATCGTATGTTACAAATCTATATTTAAGAAATGTTCGGAATCACTTTTCATCGCAGGATATGTTTTTTAATATTGTCCTAATCACTAATTACATAATATCATGTTTTGTATTGTTCCATTAGTTTTATCTAAATAACTATATTTCTTATGTATTTTTGCACTTTTAGCTTACCTTATCTAATTTTTTTCTCACAGAGGTTGCCTGGAAGAGATCGCTCGAAAGCGATAAGGCCGCCAGTTGCCCTTCTTTTCATTTAATTATGCCAGTTGTGTTATTTTCTGTATGCATTGCAAGTGTTAATAAATAAATAAATATGTGTGCGACGGCTAAGGCCAAGGTTGTTTGCGATGGCCACGGGCCATGGGATGGCCATGGCCATGGGCCAGAACCGGGCTGTGGCACATCCCCGTTACCAAGACATTGCGCCTACTGAATGCTGTCTTCAACTATCAACATCTTCATATGTTTGCAGAGTGAGTTGATATCATGTATTTAATACGAGTATTATATATTTTTTTAACGACATTATCGTTGTTGTGTCACAGATCAACCAATGCCTACTCTAACACCTCTTCCATGGAGGCTTTATTATTTAACATTAAATATAATAAATGTGTTAATTATTCATATCTATTAACACTTTGAAATACGTAATATTTCCGCAGCAGGTGGTAGAAGGGTAGTAGAAGCCGAAGACGATAAAACATTTTGACATAATTAAGGGTATAGTTATATCTAGCTAAGAGAAATGGAAAAAATTGGAGGAGGCGTTTACCCTAAAAGGGGCTATACAAACACTAGAACACACAAAAAACTAACTTTCATTGTTAGAACTTACACTAACCCAACAATTTTTTTATGTAACAGGAGGCAAACGCTCACGGCTCATCTGATGGACACTCATATTGCCACGCTAATGCGTCGCTAGCCTTTTAAGAATTAAGTGTTTTTATTGACGGACCCTAAGTCGAATTGATTCGGAAATACTTCAGTGGGCAGCTGGTTCCACACTAGTGTTGCACGGCACTGCCTTAAGACATGCTCAGTTGTGGACCGACGGACGTCGAGGTGATACGGATGGTATACCCGACTTGATATCCTGTGTTGAAACATAAACATAACATAGTATTAATACTAATACTCATATTAAGATATATAAACTAAACAATTGTGGTATGGATTCATTAAAAACCTTGAATAATAAAACAACATTGTAATAATTTCCTCTTAAAGTAAAATTTATTTCGAAGGCAGCGCAGGAATGCTACAAATAGAACTAGAAAATCCATTTTACAGTCTACCGTTGAAGGTTTAAAAAAGCTATAGAAAATTCAATTTGTATCCATTAAGGCCGTGCTCCGTGGCGTCTTCATAATTTCCTCTAAAAGCCGGCGTACACAATTCGATTCGCGATCGTTTTCCGTTCGTTCGGTTGATTTTATTACTACAATTCGCCTTAACCCGCTACAGCCTTCCTATTGACAATACTACAGCTTGTTTACTGGTAGTTAGGCTATCAAAAGTTTATTGTGTGAATATGGTTACTGAGACAAAGACTAGATTTCCCGGAGCTGAGCCAGGGCTTCTGCTAAATGCAAATGCGACCAGAATTGAAAGGACAACGCACAAACCCATTGGTAGGACTCTAAAGAAACCAAATGTCCGTTTCTCCTCGGCAACCATTTTTGCTTTTGAATTTGCGGCATTTTTGCTTTTAATGCTGTGTAATTTATACATTCACTAATATATAATTCGCATAATAATAAACACTTATTGGTAATAACAATGTAGAATTTCTTTTGATTTTGAAATTGTATTTCGGGTTAGAACAGAAGCTACAAGGGCACAATGTCATATCAAAAACTGCGTAAGCACAGGTCAATGTTTGAAATTGAGTAACTATTTTCAATAAACTGTGGAATTACTTTTGATCTAACCTCGATGTTCCAGTGATTCGGTAAGGAATTCAATCGAATAGCTCTGAGAGAACAATTTGTTGTCCCTCTTACATTTATATTGTGTTACTGTTAACCCAAGTGCTTTTGTAAACGATATACCGATTAGCTATATTTAGAGCAAACGTAAGTCTTCTAAGAAGCGGCCTTAAATTGAGCGATTTTAGTATCGTATGCAGAAAAAAGAGATTTTCTTAACGACAATAATTTGATATTATATAAATATCAACCATCCCGAATGAAAAAAAATAAGGGTGCGTGTACTTATGTACGCGCGTAAGAAGTTATACTTCTTTGGCATTATTAAAAATAGTTTTTGATTGCATGCAAATAATTAATTACAATTAAATAATCAAAGACTGGAAAAGGAGTCATTATAGTCAATAAAGTTCAGTTTACATTTGAAAAATTAAATAAATAAATATTTATTATTATTCTCTTACACATAACATAAATTATATTATTATTCGAATGTTGTTTTTAAATTATGTCCAATGCCGTAGCATCTTCCGTGGGCAACTTCATTCTGTTAATTTTGTGTCACGGTGCGCGCGCATCGTAAAATTTCACGCTCATAAATTTTTCATAACGCGCCTAAAGAAGTATAACTTCAAAAACTTGGCAATTAAAAAGAGTGGCGGGGAGTTTATTGCCAGGTCTTTTTTAACGTTCATAAGTGTACATTGTGTTACCTATATATGAATAAATGATTTTTGACTTTGACTAACAGTCGCTCATGGTACCATGAGCGACGGTTCCAGAACCTGAAGTATTTCCGAACCAATTTGACTTAGGGTACCAATTCATAAAAGGCCGTTAACTCACTCGCGATCCCTCTGGTATTGAGTGTCCTTGGGCGGCTTCATCACTTAACATCAGATGCCCGTTTGACCCCTGTTCTATAAAAAAAAAAGTTAAATAAATATTCTATCTTTAACTTTCTCCATAACGTAAACATTACATTTAATATTCTGTCGTCTTTGTAACTAAGAAAACTAAGGTATATTTGTTCAATAATATACGTTTATTTTTTCGTACGAAAGCAGATTTATTTAAAAAGCGTAATCCCAGCAATTATCATTGGCTTTAACGACTGCCGTAAATTTAATCGCCCAACAATTATTTACATTATCCTCTTTATTATACGGCATTGTTTTTCCCCGATTCGGGGAAAATTATAACCAAGTTGGGAAATTGAAGGCGAACAATGGATGTTTAGAAAGTTCACATATTGTAAAGGGTAGACTTATAATGTTCTATAATATTAGTATATGTTGCGGGTGGTGGTATTTTAAAGGTTTGATAGAAAAAATTTGGAATATTTAATTATTAAACGATAAGGTATCTCTAGTATTAAGTTTGTATTAATAATTTATCTAATCTATACGCATATGGAACAATTACACCAACTTTTCGTGAAATCCTACTTGAAACTTTACATAATAAATAGTAATTTTCTTCAACATAAACTGAACTAACTTATATTCCCAGACTCGTAATCATGCTTTGTTTCATGTTCCTCACATCAACACTAACTATGCAAAAAAGTCAGTTAAGTATCGCGCAGCCTGGACATACAACGACCACTATCTAAGCCTTGACTTGTTTAAGCTATCCATAGAGTATTAAGACTTTCACAACATCTCACAGCACAGCCAAATTAGGTATTACGTACTCAATAATTTTCTTTCGTAAATATTCCAATATATTATGTACTCAATCTTTGGCTATATGTTTAGCAGAATTTGTTTTTGTTATATTTTATGTAAGCCGTAGGATTAAGAAATAATTAATGTTCTTAAGGATTTTGTCTACGAACGAGTTAAATAACGTTTATTTATATTCAAATTGACAGGAACAATGGAAACAAATATTACGTTTTTTGGGTATTTGCTAGGTTTAAAATAAGGGACACAGTATCTTCATACCTATTGTGGTAATCATAATAGTGGATAGATCACTGCCGCGCTGCGTGGACTTTATTGGTACTAATCGAATATACGAACAGATTACGAGATACATTTGTGTAATAAACTAAATAAATACTTCTTGGTTGTTGTTTTACATACTTTGATCTGTTCGTATATGTGCATACTTATAATTGATACACATGCGTGTTGGGTGATATATTTTTGTGTGTTTTTTGTCTGTTTTGTTACTGTAAGAATGAATAAATTGAATATATCCGAGTTGTCAGAAACAATTTGCGTGTATAAATATTCATAACAATACTGTCGCAAAATCCGTGCAACATCAATGGCCTCCTATAAAAAGTTTTAAAAATCACTTTTTTTGTAAGACGATTTATTGTAGTACACTGACACGCGCCGTTACTTTCGCGTAACTTTTATGAACACGATTCGGTGCAAGTCGGTAAAACTTATTATATGTATATACAACTTATATATAAACAAATAAGGTAAACACTTATTCCCAAGTGTTTTAGGTACAAAAGAACAAAACTAAGACCTATGCGTTTAAAAATATATAATAAAACTTTCAAAAAAAAGGGACACCCTAATATATACGAGTATATATCTCCACTATACAGCCTGTGGACATGAAGACGTTTGAAAGCTAACTATAAAACGTTAATAGTGATTTGATTATATCTCTAGTTTTATTTCTAATCTTAGTGATAAACCCCCCACAAAACCCCACCCCCCCAACCCCCCAAACAAAGGGGGGGGGGGGGGGGGGGGGGGGGGGGGGGGGGGGGGGGGGGGGGGGGGGGGGGGGGGGGGGGGGGGGGGGGCAGGGCGGACCGCCCCCCCGCCGCCCCCCCCCCCCCCCCCCCCCCCCCCCCCCCCCCCCCCCCCCCCCCCCCCCACCCCCCCCCCCCCCCCCCCCCCCCCCCCCCCCCCCCCCCCCCCCCCCCCCCCCCCCCCCCCCCCCCCCCCCCGCCCGGGCGGGGGGGGGGGGCGGGGGGGGGGGGGGGGGGGGGGGGGGGGGGGGGGGGGGGGGGGGGGGCCCCCCCCCGGGCCCGCGCCCCCCCCGCCGGGGGGGGGGGGGGGGGGGGGGGGGGGGGGGGGGGGCGGCCCCCGGCCCCCCCCCCCCCGCGGGGGGGGGGGCGGCCCCCCGCCCCCCCCGGCCCCCCCCCCCCCCCCCCCCCCCCCCCCGGCGGCGGGGCCGGCCGGGGGCGGGGGGGGGGGGGGGGGGGGGGGGGGGGGGGGGGGGGGGGGGGGGGGGGGGGGGGGGGGGCGCCCGGGGGGGGGGGGCGCCGGCCGCCCCCCCCGCGCCGCGCGCGCGGGCCCCCCCCCGCCGCCCCCCGGCCGCCGCCGGCGGGGGGGGGGCGGGGGGGGGGGGGGGGGGGGGGGGGGGGGGGGGGGGGCGGGGGCGCGGCCCCCGCGCGCCCGGGCGGGGGGGGGGCGCGGCGCGGGCCCCGCGGGGGGGGGGGGGCCGGGGGGGGGGGGGGGGGGGGGGGGGGGGGGGGGGGGGGGGGGGGGGGGGGGGGGGGGGGGGGGGGGGGGGGGGGGGGGGGGGGGCGGGGGGGGGGGGGCCCCCCCCCCCCCCCCCCCCCCCCCGGGGGGGGGGGGGGGGGGGGGGGGGGGGGGGGGGGGGGGGGGGGGGGGGGGGGGGGGGGGGGGGGGGGGGGGGGGGGGGGGGGGGGGGGGGGGGGGGGGGGGGGGGGGGGGGGGGGGGGGGGGGGGGGGGGGGGGGGGGGGGGGGGGGGGGGGGGGGGGGGGGGGGGGGGGGGGGGGGGGGGGGGGGGGGGGGGGGGGGGGGGGGGGGGGGGGGGGGGGGGGGGGGGGGGGGGGGGGGGGGGGGGGGGGGGGGGGGGGGGGGGGGGGGGGGGGGGGGGGGGGGGGGGGGGGGGGGGGGGGGGGGGGGGGGGGGGGGGGGGGGGGGGGGGGGGGGGGGGGGGGGGGGGGGGGGGGGGGGGGGGGGGGGGGGGGGGGGGGGGGGGGGGGGGGGGGGGGGGGGGGGGGGGGGGGGGGGGGGGGGGGGGGGGGGGGGGGGGGGGGGGGGGGGGGGGGGGGGGGGGGGGGGGGGGGGGGGGGGGGGGGGGGGGGGGGGGGGGGGGGGGGGGGGGGGGGGGGGGGGGGGGGGGGGGGGGGGGGGGGGGGGGGGGGGGGGGGGGGGGGGGGGGGGGGGGGGGGGGGGGGGGGGGGGGGGGGGGGGGGGGGGGGGGGGGGGGGGGGGGGGGGGGGGGGGGGGGGGGGGGGGGGGGGGGGGGGGGGGGGGGGGGGGGGGGGGGGGGGGGGGGGGGGGGGGGGGGGGGGGGGGGGGGGGGGGGGGGGGGGGGGGGGGGGGGGGGGGGGGGGGGGGGGGGGGGGGGGGGGGGGGGGGGGGGGGGGGGGGGGGGGGGGGGGGGGGGGGGGGGGGGGGGGGGGGGGGGGGGGGGGGGGGGGGGGGGGGGGGGGGGGGGGGGGGGGGGGGGGGGGGGGGGGGGGGGGGGGGGGGGGGGGGGGGGGGGGGGGGGGGGGGGGGGGGGGGGGGGGGGGGGGGGGGGGGGGGGGGGGGGGGGGGGGGGGGGGGGGGGGGGGGGGGGGGGGGGGGGGGGGGGGGGGGGGGGGGGGGGGGGGGGGGGGGGGGGGGGGGGGGGGGGGGGGGGGGGGGGGGGGGGGGGGGGGGGGGGGGGGGGGGGGGGGGGGGGGGGGGGGGGGGGGGGGGGGGGGGGGGGGGGGGGGGGGGGGGGGGGGGGGGGGGGGGGGGGGGGGGGGGGGGGGGGGGGGGGGGGGGGGGGGGGGGGGGGGGGGGGGGGGGGGGGGGGGGGGGGGGGGGGGGGGGGGGGGGGGGGGGGGGGGGGGGGGGGGGGGGGGGGGGGGGGGGGGGGGGGGGGGGGGGGGGGGGGGGGGGGGGGGGGGGGGGGGGGGGGGGGGGGGGGGGGGGGGGGGGGGGGGGGGGGGGGGGGGGGGGGGGGGGGGGGGGGGGGGGGGGGGGGGGGGGGGGGGGGGGGGGGGGGGGGGGGGGGGGGGGGGGGGGGCCCCCGGGGCCCGGGGGGGGGGGGTGGGGGGGGGTTTTTTTGGGTGTGGGGGGGGGGGGGGGGGGGGGGGGGGGGGGGGGGGGGGGGGGGGGGGGGGGGGGGGGGGGGGGGGGGGGGGGGGGGGGGGGGGGGGGGGGGGGGGGGGGGGGGGGGGGGGGGGGGGGGGGGGGGGGGGGGGGGGGGGGGGGGGGGGGGGGGGGGGGGGGGGGGGGGGGGGGGGGGGGGGGGGGGGGGGGGGGGGGGGGGGGGGGGGGGGGGGGGGGGGGGGGGGGGGGGGGGGGGGCGGGGGGGGGGCGGGCGGCCCCCCCGCCCGGGGGGGGGGGGGGGGGGGGGGGGGGGGGGGGGGGGGGGGGGGGGGGGGGGGGGGGGGGGGGGGGGGGGGGGGGGGGGGGGGGGGCCCCCGGGGGGGGGGGGGGGGGGGGGGGGGGGGGGGGGGGGGGGGGGGGGGGGCGCCCCCCCGGGGGGGGGGGGGGGGGGGGGGGGGGGGGGGGGGGGGGGGGGGGGGGGGGGGGGGGGGGGCCTCCCCCCCCCCGGGGGGGGGGGGGGGGGGGGGGGGTTTGGGGGGGGGGGGGGGGGGGGGGGGGGGGGGGGGGGGGGGGGGGGGGGGGGGGGCGCCCGCCCCCCCCCCGCGGGGGGGGGGGGGGGGGGGGGGGGGGGGTGGGGGGGGGGGGGGGGGGGGGGGGGGGGGGGGGGGGGGGGAAAAAAGGGGGGGGGGGGGGGGGGTCGCCCGCCCGCCGGGCGGCCGGGGCGTTGGGTTCTTTTGGGGGGCGCTAAAAAAAAAAGGGGGGAAAAAAACCCCCACCCCCCCCCCCGGGGGGGGGGGGCGCCCGGCCCCCCCCCCCCCCGCCGCCCCGCCGGCCCTCTCCGGGGGGGCCCGGGGGGGGGGGGGGTTGGGGGGGGTTTTTTAATGGGGTTTGTTGGTTGTTCGTAAATCTTAGTGATAAATAAACAGTACATTTTATTCAGTTATTAAAGTACACTAGTCGAGGTAAGTACTCAGTTAATAGCACTTATATTTTCGTTAGAGCCATAATTGGCCCTTAATAGCAGCTTAACGAAATTTATAGCGCGGATAAACCATTAGTGGTAAAGTAATTTTATCTTTATCTATTTAGAAAATACAGATAACATCTATTTATCCTCCATGCTTAGCATTTATAATCCATATCTGTGCGTTTACTTAAATCTCATCTAATGTGCCACATACTTTTCTTGGCCGGTAAGAGCGTCGCTGTCATGGATATTAGTATTGCCAGTAAATAAAAATTAACCATTAAAAGGGAAATAATTTAAAGTAATTCAGGCTAACTTAATAATTTATTTAAATGTCTTAATAAAACAATGTATACAATAAAAATACAATATACAATAGAAAATACAATAAAAAACTTAGGAAAATCTGATATGATAGATTTTGTTACCTATTAACTTAATAATGCAAGGAATAAAAATAAATACATTTTAGTTTAGATTTGAGGGCTAACTGACCATCTCAGTCTGACATTTCAAAATGGCGACGGTAGTACCAATTTGAGTGTCCATGGGCACTAACACTTAACATCAAATCAAATCAAAATACGTTTATTCAATTAAGATGCTTCTTAGAGCATGCTTATGAATGTCAACAACGTTTACAAAATTCACGAAAGAGCAAGACTACGCCATCCGTTCGCAAACTACCAGGAGGCCTTGTTCTGAGAAGAACGGGCAAGAAACTCAGCAAGTTTTGCCCTCCCTTTACATTACAATTATTCAAAGAAAAATGTCATAAACCACAACGTCATTAAAGTTACATAAGTAAAAAAAATAAAAATCTGTTCTGTAATTTATCACATTCACCATTACACACATATTCATAACACTTCAAAGATAACCAATCAAATTATAAGAATATAATTAGAACTATTGCCAGGTGAGCCACCAGGGCCCAATTGCCACCACATAAAAAAAACTTCGATACATTTTCCTATATTTTGCCGATATGGTTTTTTGGGAAAAATACAAGGTTCCAATTTAATGTTTCAAATATTAATATGTTTCCACCCAATGGAGTGAAAAGGGTTGCGTGGTTTGAGTATTGAGTTGTGGCGGGTTATAAAAACAATTATTAAAAACAGTTTACTCAAATTTGTTTTTCGGTTTGTGAATAAATAATTTGTACAAATTTTAAATTTAATTTGTTTTATTTCCACAGCCAAAATTACTGGTCGCTCAAAGCAACAAGTTAATTGAAAAACCTTAGAAGTGAAATTTTGCCAAATGAACAATTCATTCCACAGGATCTAAGAAAATAATTTATTTAATAACATTAAAACAAATGAGTCTTGGAAACATCAAATTCAATGCTAATTAATTATTATTACTTACTTGAAATTACTAACACAGACAATATTAAAATATACTGACTTATAAAAAGCTTGCAAAAAAACGGGCGTCTAAGGAAATTAACGTAAGGTCGATTTTAGTAAATTAAATAGGTACTTATAATTTTTTGATGAATTCTTTAAAACCGATGTACACGGCCAAACAATAAAAAGTGGTCGGCACTGAAGATAATTAAATACATTTTTTAAATAAATAAAGTTACATATGTAAAAATCTAATTACGAGTTTCCAAAATGGCATGCTTTCCACGATGTCTTAATTTGGAACTCTAATTAGTCTAAATCTAATTACTCTAGCTTTTTAACTAGGAATTGGATTTTTTTCTTTTTCTCTTCTGCGATGACTCTTTTTATCTTCCAGAAGTTTTGTGAAGCAGGGTGCACTGATCTTACTCGTCTCTTTAGAACATCTAAGACATGCTCAGGAATTTGAGCTGGCTAACTGTTCCAACCAGCTAAATAGAGTGAAAATGGACGTAAAAGAATCTTTTTAGAAAATAGTTAGCTAGCCATTAGAAGAAATGATTCATTTTATCATCATATAATAAAGGTACAGATATCACTGATAAAAAAATGTGTTTTTGTGTATATAATTTTAAAAACTTATAATGGCCCACACACCAGTTATTTTAATTTAACTCGGCAAAAAGTCAACGATTTCCAAATCGAAAAATTGTTCTCGTCTCTTACGACTTATTTTAATCCCTTCGAAAGGGATTTGTAGATCATTATTATTCTGTTTTTGTATTTGAGCAATAATAGTGCTGGTTTTGCGGGATTCATTGTATAGAGTTATAAAAATAAATTCCAATAATAATAGAATGAAGTAATTAGTTTTCATGAAAAGAGCGTACCAATTCTTAAAAAGCTGGAAAAACACTTGCGAGCCCTCTAGCTATATCCTGTGTCCATGGGTATCACTTAATAATAACACTTATTTAAAAAAAAAAAGAAGTGTACGTGAACAGGCGTCATATAATTTATTTCTATTTTCCTAATCCAAAACGAGGAAATCGTCTAGTTTATTATCTACCCTCAATCGTAATCAATATACTACATTCTCTTTTCATTATAATTGTACGATATTTATGTTTTTTTTTAATTTTGTTATTAGAGTAGAAAAAAGGATACGAAAAATATCGGACGTCGAGGCAGAATACGATTGTCCAGGCGTATCACCTCGACGTCCGTCGTTCCACAACTGAAGTTCTTAAAAGAACTGAGCGTACCAACTCTTTAAAGGCCGGCAACGCACGCGAGCTTGCGAGCTCTCTGGCATTGATTGTCCATATCCGGTATGACTTAACATCAGATGTGACTCCTGACTTTTGCCCCCTGTTCTATATAAAATCTTGGCTCGTAAGCAACTATACTATCTTTTTTCTCAAATTGTATTACCGTTCTGACTAAACCAGACCGTAAAGATAGAGAAATGAGATGATTGCTAAGAATCGTAATTTACGTTATCTATTTCATGCTTTGAAAATCATATGTTTATTAGATTTTTAAATGTCTTTTTTTCGTTGGTGCTTTATCAACTTACTTAATAAAACGCCAACGTTTAGTTCCATATTTGGATTATAATTGAGTAATAAGAACAAACATTTAATACAAAAAAAAATCAATGGCTTTAAAACCTTTTTAGGTCAGGGCCTCGTATTTCTGTATCTGTTTCATGATCATTTGTTTATCTAATAGGCTCACTCAATTGGTGATCAGCCTTCTGTGCCTGACGCACGCCCTCGGCTTTTTAGGTCTAAGGCAAGCCGGTTTCCTCACGGTGTTTTCCTTCACCGTACGAGTGAATATTAAATGCACACATAGAAAGAAAGTCCATTGGTGCACAGCCGGAGATCGAACCTACTACCTCAGGGATGAGAGTCACACGCTGAAGCCACCAGGCTAACACTGCTCTACACAAACAAAAATTTTATACAGCGTATTAAATAAATACAGTTCGGCCACGTATAAAGCTCTTTCCTAATCTAAGAAATAAAAGAGCATTTTAAGCCTACAGTGAATCTACTTACAGCTTATAAATAAGTCTAATACGATATATTTAGGTTTGTACTATATAAAATATGTTTTAAATAAAAATATTAAATAAATCGTTCATTTGAAAAGAAAGTGATACATTCAGATTGATTAATTATAATAGAAACCGAATAATCAGCAAAATAAGACCTCACATCCGGCTTAAATGACACCAGTGACCAAAACTCACGAACGCATCAATAGAATAGACAAACGTATTTCCTTTTGACGAAATTGGCAACACTAATGATCATTTATTTATGAATGAATAATTCGAAATGTCTTTGAAAAGTCAAAGTTGAAAGTTCGTACCTTTAAACTTGGGATCAAAGGGAACATTTACAATAGATATTACTTTTCCCAAATATAACATCAACTGTAGCACGGAGCAGGAAAAATATCGAATAGGTTGTCAGACATCATTTCAAAATCTTTCAAATAAGGCATTTTAACTTTTTTGTAACTTTCAAGCATAGCTCCTCTGACTCCTTCTAATCGGGATGAATGATTTTAATTTCATTATGTTAAATTTAATTTCGTTACATTAAAATAAAAATATCTTTCAAGCAACCCTAGTAAGGAAAAATACTAAATATTTAGGGAAAAATGCAAGTGTATAAACAACATCAACAGCAACATTATATTGTTATAATTTGTTCTTTTATCTTTGAAGTGTTGTGAATATGTGTGTAATGGTGAATGTGGTCAATCACAGAACAGATTTTAATTTTTTTACTTATGTACCTACCTTTAATAACGTTGTGGTTTGTGACATTTTCCTTTGAATAATAATTGTAATGTAGAGGGAGGGTAAAACTTGCTGAGTTTCTTGCCCGTTCTTCTCAGAACAAGGCCTCCTGGTAGTTTTGCGAACGGATGGCGTAGTCTTGCTCTTTCGCCAATTTTGTAAATTTTTTTGACATTCATAAGCATGCCCTCAGACACATCTAAACTGAATAAACGTATTTTAATTTGTTTTTATTGAACAAAAAAACGATTTTTACATTTCCCTCGCACCAAAAATAGTGATAAGTTTACTAAAATAGAACATACGCATACTCTTAATACTCGTAACAAACGCAGGCTGCAATTTCCCCGTACTAGACTATCTAAAGTTAGTAATTATTTTTGGAAAAAGGTATACTTTTATTTAATAAAATCCCAGAGACTCTTTTATTTCTGCCTTTTAATACATTTAAAAAATGTATTAAAGAAAAGCTGTATAAAAAGGCTTACTATAAAGTTAACGATTATCTAGTTGATAAAAGGGCCTGGGACTTGTCCTAGACAGGCTACTTATTTCTAATTAATTTGCGATATTTGTTTTAAAATAATTGTTGTATGCCTTGGTCATTTTGCATGATGATTTGATATTTTAAAAGAGTACCAAGAGTTTTTTAAGCCGGCCTTTTCTCTCGGCCTACACTCTCTGTCTTCTTTGCCGATGAGAAGGCATGCAAAGGCAAACTATTCAAATTAATGACGTGGAATAAGTGGTACTAGTAACTTATATTCCATAATAAATATATTTCATTTTATTATCTATACAATGCAATACACTAATTTTGTATTTATTTTTACACAATTTTCTCGGAAATCAAAACCAACAACATCAGTTTAGTAATTCTTATCTACACATTTCTAATATAAAAAGATATAATATTTAAAAGTATTTCAAATAGCAGCCATTTGTGTTAATAGAGCAAATTTAAACTGTTAATATCGCTATCATTATAACCTGCGGCTTCTTGTTCATTATCATTGAAGTAAGTTTAATTAGTTTTGCTATTTGCATACAAATTGTAAAACAGTTTAAACATAAAATACAACTTCCTACACTTTAGTTTTGAATACGATCAAACGTTATCCATTATAAGAAATTTTCACGATTAAAAATGTTGAAATCTGATTTAATTAGTACATATTAAATTTAATACATATTAAATCTTGTAGCATTACTGTATGGCTATTTTTAACTGACTTACAAATACACAGGAGAAGGTTGACAATTAAAAGTGTAATTTTAACATGTACTAAAAAAACAAAAACTTCACTTAAAAATTATCTCGAAATCAAACTACAGACAATGCTATGCCTGCGTTAACCACTTTTTTATTCTGTCGGCGGGCCCGCTAGTGCGTTGCTGGCCTTTTAAGAATTAATACGCTCTCTCAATCTCAAAGCCGGTATCATTTGGTTAAAAATAATCGTTTAAATGACATTCGTGTAGTATAATCTATACGTACGGCAATGTTATTACAAGCGAGAGCCGATGTTGCGGTCGCCACATGGCTGATTGCTCCTCTATTAACTGCGTTTTACGTTAAATATAGTTACTGGATAGCTTATTTCAATATTCATATGTGAGATATACAGGGTGTCCCAAAAGTAGACGTCAAGTCGAAATTTTCTCATAGGTAACGCCACACCAGTTATCAGAAAAAAAAAAATCATAGGTTACATAAAACACTATTCGGGATGACGTAAGAGAAAAAAATTGGCAAAAAGTAAATATTTGTAACAACAGGAATGAAAAAACTGTCACATGGTGTGCATTTTCTGGAATAACAAAAAAATATCCATAACTTCAAAAATACATGACTTTATTTTTTTTTTTAATTTTTCTGATAACTGGTGTGGCATTACCTATGAGAAAATTTCGACTTGACGTCGACTTTTGGGACACCCTGTATATGAAAGTTACATCATCGGACGTCGTGGCAGAATACAAAATTCCACCCGTACCACCTAGACGTCCTGAAAACAACTGAGCGTTTTTTTAAGGCAGTTTTTGCCGCGCACCACCACTGTCTAGAACAGCTGCCCACAGATCTATTTACGAACCAAGAAAAGAGCGTACCAATTCTTAAACATTCCTGCTCGTTTGCCCTCGTTTTGTATTCTATAAAAATAAATTTATATCTATTTGAAAAACTTATACTAATGGGACCCATTTATATAATTACTAGTTATTAATGAAAAGTTGTTAAAGTGGTATTAAAAAATTAACTATAATATTCGCTCAAAAGATGTGTTTATTTTTACGATGATATAATTTCCATTGTTGTGACGTAAATTTTTCTTTGAAAGGAAATTCTTGAGTCACTTTGAAAACCAATCGCTTTGTATGGACTTGCCGTCACCAGGATCTCTTCATCAGATGGCATGTCTAACCATTAAAACTTATACAAAAAAGACCAATACAATCGAATTTCTTATCAAATTCAACACTTACCATTAGTTCGATGAATGATGATGATAAATATTATTAATCCCCTGGTTAATTGTAGATCAAGAACTGAATTTCAGTGAGCACACGCAGACAGTTGCCAACAAGGTTTTGTATTAAGGTCCTCTTCATCCTTTACAAAGGTTCAAAGTTCATTAACTCTTTACACTACTCTAAAATGCAAGTAAATACCATTGAAACAGTTCAGAAACGTTTCCTTAGAAAGCGTTGCAATCGTCTACACTTGCGTGGTGTATTGCAAGTGTACGAGGCTCGTTTGGACTTGTGAAGTTAGACACTCTAAAACTTCGACGTGATTTCATTGACCTAGTTTATTTGTATAAAATATTAAGCTTTAATACTCATACTTAACTTCTTGTAAAGTTTTCCTTTCTTTGTAATCCTAGAGTTATTAGAACTAAGTCTTATATACGTACCTACGGCTCGCTTTACTGCTACTTTTAATGATCCAGTGAATAGGCTATCTCGCTCTTACTACTTAATTACTTACATTAAAAAAAATTATATATTTTACAACAATCTTCCAACTAACTGTAAATTTGTTTATTATGCCCTTCATGAGGTTTAAGTTTCTATTTAGAGTTAGTTATTATCAATTTTTTGGTTCGTTTTTTATAAAAATGCTTGTTTATACGTTTCCCTTACTAGCTTGCTTATGTTGCAATAGCAATGTTGGCCTCGTGGCTTCGACGTACGTAACGGAACGTGGTTTAAAATCTGAGGCCCAGACCTAATAAAGGTTGTAGCGCCACTGATTTAGCTCGCTTATGTTCTAATACAATTGATGTGTATGTCATATTTTCTTGTATAATTTTATGCATACACGTTGTTTTAGAACTTATAAATAAATAAATCTTAAAATCTCAATAAAATCAAAACGCTTAACAATATTTATTATTAACGGCATATCCAGTAAATTTTCGTTAATATCTATGAGAGCTACAGTGTCATGTCACGCGCACCGGGCGGTCTGCATTTAATCAAGGCCTTTTTAACTAAATTACTCGAGCTGGCCCTGAGTTAAGCGTTGCTCGCTAAATCAGGATTAGTGCTCGTAGCATTTTGCTACGTAATCATAACCGCTACGCAATTCCCGTAGCTTATGAGACCGCCCTCAGATAATGCTACGAACCTTGTAGCTCGCAGTTGGTATGGTCATATGACGATGAATATTACAAGCTGAGCAATAATGATACAAATAAAAGTATGATCGAGACAAAATAAAAAAATTACATTCGGAACTTTGATGTTGTACCAACAGATAGTGATATCCGAGAAAGCTTTAAGATTCATTATGATTTTCGGAAGTTAAGTAAATTTACTCGAATGAAATCACGTCTCACTGCAGCTCACATACACCAAAGATTTATAAATTATATTCATATACTTTTCCATTTAGACAAGACGGAACCAATTTTAGTAAAGCAACAATAAAAAATAAATTACAAATAAAATAAATAAATAAACAGAGCCGACATGCGTACGCATAAACAATTTGCGGATACTGAGGATACTGTTCCTACTGCCTAAAAGTGATGCCATTCTTTTCATACGAATCGCCCAGGAGTCATCAGTATGAGCCTTTGCAACCACGATGGAGGCACTGCAAAAGCATCCCAACAATAAAAGGCGTCATTATGGTGAACGCAAAAGGCACTTAGCGACCCGAAAGCACAGCTTACCCAAAGTGCGCTGAAGAAGTTTTGGCAGTAAGTCTTAAAAAGAGTGATTTCTATCTCTTCTGGATACAGCATCGAGCAAAACATACGCAATACGCATGTTGCCGCCAACGCCCTACGCTCTCGTGAAGTATCACGATTTTCCTCGATGTCTGTATTAAGGTAGGTATTTAAATGTTTCAACCCTGCTAATATGCAATTCATTAATTTTAATCATAAGCGAGAACTCCATGTATGCCAGCCTCAAATACCATGTTACATTTATCTACATTAATAATGTCTAAATACCCTTTCACGTAAACTGAGCGGTATTAGTAATTTTAATATCTTAATAATAATAATTTATTTGCAAGGATGTGGTACAAAATATGATGGTGGTACAAAATAAACTTCGCATATTCTGCCACACATAATGGCGGGCAAATTAAATTGTCTTACATAATTAAAAGGTAGAATTTAACATATTAGTTACATATTACATTACATTTTCATATCATCAAAGTCAATTATTAATAATAATAATAAATTATTTGCAAGAATATATAGTTGATCATATCAATCATTTCATAGCCAATTCTTATATTATTTTATCACATTATTAAAATATGTTATTAATTTAATTACTTACCTGAGCTGAGTTTCATTATCGGACGTCAAGGTAGAACACAAAACCATCCGTATCACCTCGACGTCCGTTGTTTCATAACTGAGCGTTTCTTTAGGCAGTTTTACCGAAGTACTTCTGAACCAATTCGACTTAGGCTCCTACAAGAAAAGAGCGTATCAATTCTTAAAACGACGGCGCACTTGCGAGCCTTGGCAATGTCAGTGTCCATGGGCGGTGGTGTCACTTAACATCAGGTGAGCCTCCTATTAAATAAAAAAAAAACCTTGAAATGATCTGAAGTTATTTTTGAATCAATACAAGATAGGATAGGAGATAGGATTACAAAGTACAATAAAATTGGCTTGTAGTGGACTCAATCCGATATTTTTATTGTGATCGTAATAGAGTTTTTAAACGAAGTTACGAGGCTTTAGAACTGATTAAAAGTGGTTTTGTTAGTATTTTTCTCTCATAAAAATTTATGCTGATAGAGATTAAACAGACCTTGTTAGTCGAATCAAAGAGATAGATGCACTACGTTGTATAGCTTATACTCTAAGCTTATAGTTTACTATTCATTGATACTGCGTCTGCCTTTTTCTTCTCCAGCCTTGCGATTCTGTAACTCACTTTTCGAACTCTCACAGCGGTTTTCGCAGCGGCGGTCGTGCTCAAATCAGTCGTAAAGCAGTCATTTTACGATTTGGCATTCTGATAAACAATAAACTACAAGCTCCCTCCTTATCTTCAGGTGCCACTTTATTACTAAACTTGAATTGCTGGGTATCATGCGGTAGATGTGATGCCGGTCCACTCCCGTGCGTTCCGCAACCACGACTTCTCCCTTCTACCAGCCAGTCTCTTGCCTTGAATATTGCCGATAAGCTGCAACAAGTCGTATCGATGATGACGCAAAACGGGGACACGTTTTGAAAGAAATGCGACTTTCCGTACTTTAACAGTCTGCATGGTCCCGATTAGTTGAAGGACTCTTTCATTCGTCACTCTGATGATGCGAAGCCATGCGACGGTTACACCACATCTCAAAAGCTTCGAGACGCCTTCTTGTGTCTTATTTAATAGTCTACTTGGTAGATGTAACAAAGTGAGAGTCGAACCCTCACAGCCATACATACACAATCTACACACATACATACTTCCGCCTTCCTAGTTTGGTAATTGGTTCTCAGGGTCCAAAAACTCCTGGTTACTCTAGTTCGATTCCAGGTAAAACAATCATTGTAATTTTTTGAAACTACTGTGGTTCCAAATGTACTTAGAAAAGATGAATGGACAGCAAAAGGTTAGCAAAGGTGATTTCATAAAAATCACTTAAGTTTAATAATATTTTAAGTTAAAATTTAGCCACACATAAGTTTCATTATTGTTCTTGTTGTCTCGTATTTTCCTACTTAAATGGAGTTCAATAAAATGGATAAGCTCAATTTAACGGACATACATAGAAATTGTAAAATTAATTTTAAATATAGTTACAACTTGACATATTTTGAAGGAGATAGAAAATGATTTCATCTCCAATTCGCAGACATGCGTCGCCAAGTGTGGCGCCAAAAGTCTCTGCCAGCCACAGACTATGAATTAATATAGATCTGCACAAATTGTTCGTATGACGAAGAAAAATGAAGATAAACTACGTATATTGTTAAAATATTTAAGAATAAACTAAATTTTTATTTAAAATTAAGACGAAAGACAATAAACTCACCATAATTACGTGATATAATATGTTATTAACTAATTAAGAAATATAAAAATTACGTAAAACATTATAATGTGTATGTTTAAAATAGGCCATTTAATACTGATATATATATATATATATATAATTAATTGGTCAACCACTAAAATATTTGACTGCTTTTTTTCGGGAAATATCGTAAAATAATTTACTTAGTAAAAAAACGGTGCGTGTATTTATGTACGCGCGTAAGAAGTTATACTTCTTTGGCTTTCTTTATTTTTTTTAAATATTAAATAATTAATAATAAATATTTAGCGTTAATAATTTAACAATATTTAATATTTAGTATATTATTCAATTATTAATTAATATTAATAATAATTATTATTTTATTTATTATATTATTAATTCAATTTAATAACTAGGTATGTTTCATAACCTTTTAACTAAGTAACAATAGGTCTTTGTGAAAAATCATTGCTAAATTTCTTTGAAAAAATAATTAAAACTCCTTTATTTGTTTAAAAGGTACTACAAATGTCATTATGGTCATTCAATTCTTCAAACGTCACGCATATTCTATTTCTTTTTACTTGTAGATTGTCTTATTCCCATCTCGCTCGCGCACGCTCGGCGCCCATACTAATATTTTTGTGTCACGGTGCGCGCGCATCGTAAAATTTCACTCTCATAAATTTTTCATAACGCGCCTAAAGAAGTATAACTTCAAAAATCTATTATAAATGAAATCTACAAAGTTTATAGTATGTCATAGTAACACTAACTTAAGTGAGTATAGCTTCTAAATAAACAACTATATGGATATATTTTACGGCGGAATTTTTTCCATACACGTAGTTTAACAACACGTATCTCTTTCAATAATCTTTGACAAATCTTCCCAAGATATGAAGCAAAAGTTGTTGCAACATTCCATTGGGGGTTAAAATAAACCCGCATTGATTCAACCAATCAGGAATACGTTTTGTTATAACGACCAATCAGAGGCCAGTATTCCCATGGAATATCAGTGTTTGCTGCATGTTGTTCAGTTATTTAAAAACTGGAAGAAATGAAAGTGAAAAAAAGGTTTTATGGTGAAAAATTGTTGTTTTAAACAAACAAAATGATTATTGTGTATATAGACATCATTCTATTAGTTATTTTGGTAAGTTTTAGATAATTTCTTAAGTAAATAACTCTAATAATTATATAATATCACTTTGTAATACATTAATAACCTAAAGCCTTAGGCTACCTTCTATTCTGACCCTGCTATCGAACAAATGAAACCTTATTTCTCTTCTTTTTCTGGTGCCACTTTATTGCGAAAGGCTCGTTGTTAAAGAACTTGAATTGCCGGGTATGGTATGATTAAAAAGCTACTCGGCGGATGTGATGCCGGTCCACTTCCGTACCTTCCACAGCCTTCCTTCTACCAGCCCGTCTTTTGCCTTGAATTTTGCCCATCAGTATAAGCTGCAACAAGTTGTACTAACTGTTGCAGTATCTGGCAGAATTACCAGCGCTGTGGAACACGTCTGCTCCACAGCATAATGCTCAGCCAGGGCCAGTTACTACCAGAACACACACGTTATACACTTAAAATGTACCTTATTCCTTTGTTTTTCTTTTTTCATTATTATTATTAATATTTTGTGTGTTACGTTAGTAATAAAAGTTATGTTTGTCTGTCTGTCTGTCGTATCGATGATGCCACACGTGTCCGAGACGACTTTCCGTATTATAACAGTCTACAAATCCTTATTTACATTTTATAAATTAGGTTAAAATCGATTCCCTTCGTTTCAGTTGCTACTTATAGTATTCACATGTTGTTATTATGGGTACCGAGTCCACAGATTGCGGCAAACTGGCCAAGTGAGTATTAATATGTATTTAAAATTTTCCGATTGGAATTCTTTCGTTTATTTATTAATTGAAGTTCACCACATTATACTAAATCTACAGTATATGTTACAAGCTATTTTTTCTAAAATATATGACAATTCCGAACCAATTCGACTTAGGGTCCTTCAAAACAGCGTAACAATTCTTAAAAGGCCGGCAACTCACTTGTGTCTTGAGCCTTCTGGTGATGTTTTTATGAGCGGCGGTGTCACTTAACATCAGGCCTTTTGGCCCCTGTAATATAAAAAAGGAATCATACATCTCAGTTTGTTCGTAGAGGTTAGGTAGGAGGTCATAAATTTAATTATTACTAGTAACAAGATGAAAGCGTTTAAAAGCTAAGTTGAGTTAAGCTAACTATGAATTTTAAACAAATAATATTATTAAGTTAGATTGAACTTTTCTATCAAGAACGGTTTCTATCCTGATTCCGTGAGACGTGACATAAAACGTGGTATTTAAAAATGCATCAAAAAAAAAAAAAATCAGTCAAAACATTAATCTAGCCGTTCATTTGTTAAAAATGGTATAACAAAAGGCAACTGACACCTAAACGTAATGTTATCTGTGGTATGATTAAAAATTTGACAATTAGAAGCTTTGAAGTTCATCGGTTAATGTGTTTATTTCTAGTATTAGCTTATCGGGCCGATTATCATTATCAATTTCACGACCAAGACGATCGAATCTCGACAAAGCCGTAATGCAATAAATGTGCCGTTGTGTCGGGGGGTGGATTCGAGAATAGTTCAGATTACAATTAAATGTTTCTTGTTTGTTTTTTTAATTTGATGTTTTGTATGTATGGTATAAAATTGATAGACTAAAAACAGCGTGATGACAAATTTTCAAAAGAAACACATATTATTATAAAATTATATTTTTTAAATATATCCACAAAAATTTCTATTTGGGTAATATAAAATTATATTTGCTATGTAAAAACCTCAAAAATCATATTAATGTTAAGTTTAATTTGTCAATTGTTATTATAGATGGCTCATATAATTGTTAAACATTAAACTAATATATAAATCTTATATCAGATTGCTCTAATATTGAAGCCTACAAAAGTTCTCTTCACACACAAGAAGGAAGGTGAAGCTGATCAACTCAGGTAAATAATATTTCTCAGAACTTTGCGTTTAAGCTCAAAAGTTGTGCTTTTTATTTTGGAAACGAGATTTAATGTTTTAGATAAAACATTATTTCTTACAGTTATTTTTATTACAAATTAAATTGTGATTTCCGATTTATAAGGCATTTTTTCAAAATACATTATTGATTAATTCGCAAATACTAAGAAAGTTGTATGAGCAATGCCCTCTTATACCACTTTAGATAGTTTCAACAAAACCGCATCTTCAAGGCACTTTTGGTAAGATCAAGTATGTCGAAAATGTATTAAATAAGACATACGGGTGTTACGCTTAGCGTTATACTTATAAAAAAAAGGAATACAAATAAACATATTTCCAAAATTTTACTGATAATTTGTTCTATCTAATATATATAGTATTATTAATTCATGTCATTGTTTTAAATAATTTTACATGTTATAGAACTGTCGTCGCCTACCAGAACCCCCTAACTGGAGACTACTGCGTCCACAAGACGAGGTCTCCGAAGGGATACGTCAACAATTTAGAGCCTGTACCAGACTCGCCAGATAGCGGGGTCTCTGATGAATATGAACCTCTTAATTTGGTACCGACTGTAGAGATCAACTCACCAGGAATACATCAGGTTTATTTTTACTTTTCTGATCCAAAATATATTGTTGTTGGCCTCCGAAACGAGTAACTAACGCTTCCTTTGCGGTATTTTTCACCAAAGTAGAGAAGGACCTGCAACAATTCTTGCATGTTTGTTAAAAGTCAAAAATAATTTATTCATATAGGTACACTTATGAATGAACGTCAGAAAAGAAATATATATTAAATGCTTCTAATTTTACATTTACTGCCAGTTCTCAAATCAAGGGCGTAGAAGGGAAGAGAAGGACTGGCAATAAGTTCTCCGTCAATCTTTTTAATCGCCAAGTTTTTTGTTTTACACAACGTTTGTAAGGAGCTGCAACCATTACACCATGTTCCACATGACAACTTAAGTAATAATAAAATTAAAAACAAAGATTTGTCCTCTTTTAGGAGGCATGGTGAAATAGGAGCACGCTCTTACATTCTCATGGAAACAACACGCAATTTATGGATAACTATATTTAAACAAAGCAAGTCTCTGAATGTGGGTTCTACTGATATGACAAGAAACTTGATAGTTAATCTTTTAAACCAAAATCGCAAAATCCGTTTGTATGGTAAAACAAACTAATGTTGACAACATATCTATTTCATAAAATCATACCACATATATAATTTTCTACAGTTTAAGTTATAATTGAATGTTTTAAAATATATGAGGATTACGGTGGACATACATTTTTAAACTTAATAATTACTTAATGAAATATACTTATTTTATTATATGATTTGAATTGATCCGCCTACTACTAAATATTTAATAGATAAAATAATATAATTTAAAAAATAAAAACTAAATACTTCATATTAAAAGCTCTGAATGAGTAAGGTTCACTCAGTTTTATTCGTGTAGAATTCATGTGATACGCGACAATTCTTGTTGATCTGCCAATTGTCTTAGGGAACTCATAATGATTTGTTGTGAATATAGATAATCCCATTGTTTTCAGATTCCTGATCGAGTGAAAACTCCAATATCGCCAGTATATGACAACAGTGTCATTAAAACCTGGAAATGGGAGTACACAGAGTATCAGATTTGATTGCATGATCACAACGCTACAATTTATTGCCAACTCATAAAGTTTTCTATTCTTCTTACGTAATTTACAAATATTCTTAACAATTATTGATAGATGACAGCTATGTCGGAAAAATCCAATTAACTTAAAACAGTTAACAAAATTGACTGAAGTGTGAACTGCGCACATGTTAGATAGACAACAAGAAGATAGCTATTGCGAAATATGGATAAAAGTATTATTAAGAATATCCATAACGCTAAATCACCTGCATCATGAGCACACCCCACATACACAACCTCACGTACATACCCTCACTTTCACACGAACACATAACAGCTGAATAAGGTATTACTTAGTTAAATGTATTTTATATATTTTATTATTTTTTTCCTTTCGGAAATGTGTGAACCTTTTTGTATAAATTATGATTTTCATCTTTGGCTATATCTTTAGTATATTTGTTTTTTGTTATATACAATTGAGTTAACTTTACGAAATAAATAAATACTGATTTTGTGTATTATTGAATGTAAGTACCACTGTAGTCCTAGGATATCACCTACGGTTTTGGCAGGCCTGAACTCCGAACTTCACAGAGCTTTGAGAGTAAATAGCAGAAATAACTGATTAGAGGTTTTTCCTCGATTAGACTTAAAAGACTATGGACGATTTTTAGTCTAGTCGACAAGTTGAAAATGGAACAAAATAGAGATACTGCTCTTAAAATTATGTGCGATAGCTCATTGGATCCGGAATGACGTCTAGAAAAATGTGCTAAAAGCGTGTATTAGCACATAAAAAATTGCAAAAGTTATAGACAATTAAAGATGAAAAAAAAATCGGTTGTCTGTAAAGTCGGTTTACTGACGATAGTTGAACGTGACAACGTCATAAAAAAATATTGATGGGATGGTTGCATTTTTCAAAAAAAATTAAATTTTATTTGTTTGATAGGTATTTTGTATGGATAGTAGAGAAGGGGGGAGGTAAATGGAAATCACATTGAATTGGAATTGATCAAGTTACATTTATTTGTACGCATAAATACAATTATGTAAATTTTAAATTTGGAACGCCGGGGGGGGGGGGAAAAAGGGGGGGGGAGGGAACCCCTCAGAGCGAGGTAACGCCTCAGAGCGAGGTAACGCCTCAGTGAGGGGGGGACGGCCCAGAGAGGGGGTAACGCCGCATGGTCATGGTTTTTCGTGCGGGGGGGAGGCGGCTCCATCGAATTATAAGACGTTGTCACGTCAAAATGGCATTTAGTTTTTTGCCAATATTTAATAAACTATTTATTTAAGAAATTTCAAATAAAGATTCTGAAAGAGGAGGAAATTTCCAATAAAAAACTCTCGGAACTCTATCTCCATTATTTATAATTTTAATTTAACGCTGAAAATAGGTCTGCGGGTGAAATTTTTAGGATTCGCGCGTGGCGTCAAAAGCGACTACGGCACATTAATTAATTTAGCACATTTTTCTAGACGTCATTCGGATCATCGGACTCGGATCCAATGAGCTATCGCACATAATTTTAAGAGCAGTATCTCTATTTTGTTCCATTTTCAACTTGTCGACTAGACTATTTTGATAATGAAACACAGCCACATTTTCATTATATTAAAACTACTTAATGCTACTTTGTAACGTTAGTTCCTCGAGTCTACTTCGTTGTATTTTAAATAAAGTGCTAATACTGTTGAATGCTTTAAATTCTAATTACTGTTGTTAATTCAGATGTATAAAAAACTATAATAAAACAATTGAAAACTATTATTGTTTTTATTTTACTTTCCTTTATATCGATATATTGATTGTCTTCAAGCAAGAATATTATCAGACCTAGAGACAACAGCGTCGGCAGAGGAGCATCCGACAAGGAGATAGTATACTTATACTCTCACTATACGTCATTCCAGCTTGCTTCGCCTCTGCAATGATGCTAGGTATGTTTTGGGGAGCCGCGTTTCCTCTTGCCTTGTTGATACTAGTCGAGGACTTGCTTGGCAATGAGACTTGGATCCCTCTTGAGCGTATAGCCCGCCCTCCCATTTCCACTTCCGGCTTCTTATAGACCTGTCAATTGGCACCCCAGTGCATAGCTCCAAACAAGTTAAGGGGCTTTAAAAATATAACAGTTACTAACTGGACAAAATGTATCTAAGTAGAGGCTAGCAACCATAATCCTCTATCTGCACCGTGTGGTTTTCCACGAAGAATTTTCATATTCCCTATTTGCGCATTTCTATTTAGTAAACGTATAACGAAAAAGGTACAGTAATGTTTCAATGTAAGCGGATTTCCAATTTGATCGTGTATTTTATAACACGAAATGAATTGTGCTCTAGTTTTTGACAAATAAAATATAAGTTTAATCTGGCGTGGATTATACCCTAATATTAATTTAATAAAAAGGAATCAAAGCCAGCATTTCCAGATTATAGGAAATAAACGCTTACGCAATATAGTTAAAACATTAAAAATATATCGTAAGTAGTGTGTCGGCCTTTCTTTTTATGTATAAATGGGCAAACGGGCAGGAAGCTAACTTGACGTTCAGTGAAACCGTCGCCCATAGACACTCACACTGCCAGAGGGCTCGCAAGTGCCTTGCCGGCCTTTTAAGAATGGGTACGCTCTTTTCTCGAAGGACCCATGTCTATTAAGTATGATTCTCAATCCTAAGGCCGTGGTTCAAACCTCGGCTATCCACCAACAGATTATTATTTCTATGTGCGCAATTAACTTTCCCCTCCTACTCTTACAGTGGCGGTTAATGTCGTGAGGAAACCGGCATGTCTTTAAAAAATCTACGAAATGGATCCCATCTGAGCCCAAGATTTTATTAATATAAATTTTTGTTCTTAAAAGTCAAATAGGTGTCATGTAAATACAATACTACTGTCATAATTTAGTACCGTTTAAATGTTAATGATAATTTAGTAAGAGAAACTGAAAATTTCTTACTTCCACACCGAACATGTAAAACTGCTGGATTTCAATAAAACTTTAAAGTAGAAAAACATCCAATGCAAGTCTTTGAATAAAAACTTTATCGAAGGAAACTTTGAACATGGCAAATATTGGTGCTATTTTTTACATTCCCTCGAGGTGAAATATTTTCTTGTCTTTTCATCTGTAAAAATATAATAACTAAAAAGCAATTTAGCATCAATTTCTTTTGGGTAAGTTTTGATTGGATTAATAATTATACTGGGTTGGACTGTCGAAAAAACAGAACATTAAACGACGGAAAGTTGCCTACCTGGGCCAAGTGTTGCGCCATGCTACCACCTTCTTCAATTAATTATATTGTAATTTGATCATTAAATGTTTTTGTCAAACGAAGCCCTTGACCAATTTGTATCGGATTTTGCGTCGTTTACGTGTAATATCATATATATAAAATTCTCGTGTCACAATGTTCGTTCCCATACTCCTCCGAAACGGCTCGACCGATTCTTAGGAAATGTTTTATGCATATTCAGTAAGACTGTGAATCGGCTACTATCTATCTTTCCAACCCCTAAGTGATAAGGGGATCCATCCCAAAAAGATTTTTATTTTTTAGAACATTTTTTTTGGTTTTATGATACAGCATACAAAAATACATACAACCCCTAATTTTCATCCCGCTACGATATACCCCTATTTTTATTATAGTAGATAGTTATTTTATTGAAGTAAAAAAATGTTTCCTAGAAATAATATATATGGCAAAACAACGTTTGCCGAGTCAGCTAGTTTATTTATAAGAAACTAGCTGACTATAGCGAGCAAAATTATTAGAAGATAATTGGACAGTGGTTGTTTTAATATTAGTAGCAAAAAGTGGATCTCAAATATAAAGGTGGAACCATCTATCACTTTTCAGATTTTACGGTAACATCGATCAGTGCCGCCGCTGTACTCGTTACATGCAACTGTTAAACCAATGATATGGCAATTTTAATTAATGTTCTCAATACATCATCATCAGAGCAGTGTTGGCCTAGTGGCTTCAGCGTGCGACTCTCATACCTGAGGTCGTAGGTTCGATCCCCGGCTGACCAATGGACTTCTATGTGCGCATTTAACATTCGCTCGAACGGTGAAGGAAAACATCGTGAGGAAGCCGGCTAGTCTGTATGTCTTAGACGACTGCGTGTG